>BMAO01018712.1:0-101260 GCA_019973975.1 Trichonephila clavata | reverse complement strand
CATCTGCACTCATAGAGGTACATCCCAGAATCATGACAGAAGTGTTAAAGTTTCGTGAAATTGTATAAAATCTTCTTGTTTTGCCGTGCTGTAATATACATTTACTCTGATGATCATGAGAAACGTAAAACATCAGTTCATAGCGGCAAACTATGTTATACCAGTTCCGAGTATCAATTTGAAATCTGTATTTGTACCGCCATATCCCTGTCATTTTTTGTTTCAAGTAAATAGAGGCTTTGTCTACGTTTATTTTTGTTGCTTGGACACACAAGATTGATAAATTAAGTTCATGGAGTCATCTAAGGTAAAAAATGTTGAAGCATTTACTCTTTGTGTGGTCCTCACTACATTATACTCGTGTGAATCTCGATATTTTCTTAAGAAGTTTTTTTTCTCTCTCGATACGTTTCAGTTCTTTGTCTTATGTTAGCGTGGTTATTCGCTTACGATCATTCCTTGCACAGTTATTTTTAAAATTTTTCTTTTTAGAATATTTTAAAAAATTTCTCACAATTTGAGAGCAATTTTCTTTTTGAGTAATCATCTGTTTACCAGTTCATTCATAGAATACCTTAAAAAAGCTTTTGTACCACTCTAGTTCTACAGAAGCGTCATATATGCAGCTTATCACATGCTTTGTCAAATCCTAAGAATTTAATAGTTGCATCAGAAACTATTTTCATTTCTTATTAAATCTCTATTAATGCTTGAGATACGAGTTAACAGTTTATCACACGTCAGGTTTTATTGTGAACACTACTATTTTCTTTTGCTTGTCACCTGTTTTTTTTTCTTCTTCAAAATATTAGGCATTTTTAGCACAATGTAAAATCTTATTTAGGTGATTATAATTTTAAAATTTTAACTACATGCACTATGATACATGAAACATTTATTTTTATTTTTATTATAAACAATTATATAAATAATAAAATTCTAAAAATTGTCGAAAAATTGGAAAAATTTATTATTCCTTAAAATGTTTATAATTAGATTTTAGGTAAGAAGTAGAAATTTTTTTTTAAAAAAAAATATACTATTTTTAGTAAAATATATTTGAAGCTGTGAATAAGCTTTAAAAGTTTATATATATATATAAATGCGGTTTTAAATCAATGTGTTTTATGCTTCTATAAAGTGAAAAATGTCGGTAAATATACAAATGTACATGTATGAGATTTAATCATAATAAAACATATATTATTTTTATTAAATATTTCCATACACAATATTGGGGCACACCTTACATAAAAAGAATCGAAAAAATATATGTGCACTGGAAAACGTTGCAGCTATTTTTAGATTATTGTTTTTAGTAAAATATCAAAATTGTGTCATTAGGATGCTAAACTACTGTTGATTATAAGTACATAATATGGAATTTATTGTAGTTTATATATATATATATTACTTAGTTTAATATAAATATTTTGGTTGTGTATGGTTTATAATGAACATGGATTTTATTTATTTGTTTTAAAAATTATTTATTTTTATAAGAATGAAACATTTCTTAAACGTACGAAATAAAAATTAAATAGCGAACCTTTATATAAGATAAATAATATTAAATATAAGCGTTAAATATAGGAATAGAAGCAATATTATTATTCTGTGTAAGTATAGATATTTAATTTTTTATTTTCTATTCAAAAGGTTTGAAAATAATAAATCCATTCAATTCGAATTTTGATTGGTTTCCTTTCAAATTTTAAAGTTGCTCTTTATACAATAAAAATAAAACTTGATTTTGAAAACAGAAATATATTTTTGAACTATTAGTCGCGAAAAGAAATTCCGTATTTCCTTATTTCAGTAGAGCTTAAAAATCTGCTCATTGCGCCATCTAGAGAATTTTAATCAAACTAACAATACATTTTTCATATATAATATTTCAAATAAATATTAAATTAAAATATTTGTAGTTCTAAAAAATACATTTTGATTTTAAATGAACACATTCAAGTTATCATTAGATATCTGAGCAAATTTTTTCAAATCAACTTTTCAATTAGATTTCATATAATTACTTTTTAATAAAACTCAAAACTTTGTTCATTGAATGAAAGGATATTTCTCATCTAATTTTTAATACTTTTAACAGTAATATTTAAACCAGCGATACAAATAAATTATTCTTAGAATTTTTAAAAATTATTCACATTTTTTAAACTTTTATACGAAGAATTTTTAACTTTGTAATAATTTAGAGCTTTATTAATAATAAGTACGTAGTATAATGATGCTTTCAAACCATACATTCTATAAATATCTTTGCCCTAATTTAAGTATGATCTTTAACTGCGCCAGTAAATAATAATCTTATCCAATGAAATTATGATTTAATATAAATGTAAACTATTTTTAAAGCTTTCAATTTAGAATTATAATAAAAGCTAAAATGGAAAAATGTAACAAAATTTTATAATCTTTTTTAATCTTAATTTTGTATTATTTATAACATCATATCAATTAATTTAGAAAATATTAATAGAAAAACGGGAGAGGGTGTCAAGTTTCAACATTTTCAAAATGACGGTGACAAAAATTTGATTTGAAAGGCTAGCTTGGTATTCTTCCAAATAAATATTTTAAATTCATTTTTGTTTCCTTAATAAATCAATTTAATTTTGTCATTAAAATTATATATCGTTAGAAGCCACTTAATATTCCTTTTACATCTACGAAAAAGAGCAACTCTAATCTGTTTTAGGGTTTTATTTTTATATATTAGTTTAATGTAACTTTCAAGTATTGTATATTTAATTATTTAAGCGTTGCTTTTAATTAACAATACGTATTATACTTAATTATAATGTCTCAAATCGAATACAATATATTTTGGATTGAATAAAACACCGCATAAATGTAATTTGTTTTAAAAAATTAATTTACTTACAAAGTTTTTAAAAATTGTAATTTTTTGTTGTTTTTTTTTTTTTTTTTTTTGCTTTTTGTTATTTGATTGTATTTTGAAATAGAACACACACAAAGTATACAAAGTTTTTCAAATAAATAGCAGCCTTTTTTTTTGCTTCAGTGCATTGTATAAATAGAAAGAGGGGAGCTTAAATAAATATTAAAAAAAATGCCTTTGATATGATAAATGCCTTACAAAAAAAATTTAGCACAAAGTATATGATAAATTTTTAAAATTGTTAATGGAAAATTAGTTATAAATAAATTTATAATTTGTTCCTTGTTTTTAAGCAGTTTAAATCCAATTAATCATATTTCTTTGTCTAGAAAATGAAAACAAAAAAGATTGTTTACATTTATAAATCAAATATAGCAGATGTTCTATATAAAATAAAACTAAAAAATCTGAATGCCAACAAAAAAAATAGAATTTCTTTCATCTCTTGCAAAATCGTTTGTTGAGAAAACTAATTGATGTTTAACGTTAGTTAAAAATGCTTTATTTTAGAAAATTTGCTAATGTTTTTGTAAATATATGAAGTATTAACAATATTTTTTTTTTAGTTGAAGGAGAATATACGATAATATTTCTAAAGATTTTCAAAAATATAAAAAAAAATAACTTTTCGCACTTTGAACAGTAAAAGTTATAAACATTCTTCTCTCTCTCTCTCTCTTACAGAATATATCATTGATTTTTTTTTTTTTTTTGCTTCTTATGATTATTTCTGAAAAAGTTAAATTTGAAAGTCAGACTTTTTTTGGAAGCCAAATAATGTTTAAATAAGGGAAACTTTTGTGCATTAGATATTTTTTTTAATGTTTTATGTTTATTTCTTTTTTAATCTAAGAATTTTAATGCCGATATTAATTGAAATATATTTTGTCATAAAACCAAGTAAAAATAATGCAGAATTTATGTGCTTCTTTCTGTATTACAATAATATTCTCTTATTGATAACTAATAATCTTATACTTTATTACTTTTTCGATAAAAACAAAAACTTCACGAAAAGACGTTGATAAATTACACTTGCAGACTATATGAAAACAAGAATAGTTCCTTACTAAAAAAATGTTTCTTAAATTAGAAAGCATTTTGTTTTTGTTAAGGGGGACAGGAACATGTTATACGTTGATAACAGACGCGGTATCAGTCGTCACCACCAATTATTATTTTTTTTCATAAAAAAAATTCCACTACATAAAAAAACACTTAACGCTATTCCCCTACAGCTCGAAAAAAATCCCCATATTCTCAACTGGGGTAAAAAAGCGACCCCAAGGGGGAAAAATTAATCTAACTCCCCAAAGGAAGTACGCTAAGTCAGTTATGACGTCACATCCTTGACAGATACAAATGATGGATAACTTAAATATCCAGGACTTTCCGGAATTTGCGTGGGTGTATATGGGGGTGGGAGGGTAGGAAATGTTCGGTGATCGCTTAGTATCCTATTATTACCGATAAAGATTGCCGATCAAATCCTGATGACATGGCCTTAAAATATTAAAGACCTCGCTTGCAAAAAAGTAATTCGAAACCCGATGTAAGATTGAGCTCCTTTTCTTTGCTATGACGGATGATCCCCTGCAAAGGAGGGAGAGGGAAGGTTATAGATGGGTGTTTTGAAGTACTTTGGAATGTCCATCTTACTTTTGTTGCAGTTTAACGCTATCTTCCGATGTTTCATTTTAAAATCTGTACAATGTATTCGATTTTCGCTTTCATGTGTATTGGGTTGCTTGATGGATTTCTATTATTTTATTTGTTGAAGAGCTGAATGTAGAGTGGAAATAGAAAGAGATAAAATTAAGAACGAAACTTTTGTATAAAAGTATCTACAATGCCTAATAATATAAATCTTATTATGTTTAGTTTCTATGCGGGTTGTTCTGATAATTTCTTCAATTTCTTTTAAAAAGAAGATGAGACTCGAGGCAGTGGTGTAACGAAGAATGCCAGCCCCCCCCCCTAAAAGTTAGTTTTTTCGCCCCAAACCGAATTTTACAAAGGAATGCAAAACCACAACATCAGGCTTTGAGTCCCTTAGAATAATCCCTCCCAGCGATGCGGAAGGGTACGTTACGCTCCTGACTCCAAGTGAAACAAACAATCGACAAAAGAACCTTCGTTGAACCGCATTCTTTGCGGGTGCTGAGATAACTGAGAGAACTGATGCATGTGTGCAAAGTGCAAAGAGAGTAGTAGCAGACTAGCGTGCTCCAAGGTAATTTAAGTGCAAATCAGGATGGTACACAGGCTTGAACTGGCAACTCGGTTACTAATGGAAGTCTTTGCTGTTAACCGGTAGAAATGGGGTTATTGTGTCCGTCATCCATAAACGTTTGTAGACCGTGTATGGTATAGAGGTGATATTTTGTAAGAATGTTGGTCACTGGTTTTGCTTTGCCAATAAAGGAAGGGAAAATGTGGAGGGTGAAGGTTGAAACGGGTGACCCTTTGGATTCACAAAAAAAAACCATATTTCTAAAGTACAGGATATGTCGTACCTCAAGGGCGTGGATGGATCTTGTTCAGCAGTGAAGAAAAAATCTTTACAAAACGATGCTGATATAGAGAAGGCTGCTAAACAATTCCTTGAAACAAAGAGCGAAAGTTAGAGTTGTTCTAGAGTGGTTTCTTCAAATTACTTGCATACGCATTACTCATTGTCCATGAGGACAATGTCACAATACAGGGTGAGGCAAAAAAACTCGGACAAATTTCTTGCCTCCTAGAATAATTAACAAATTTCCTTTTAATTGGTATTTTCATGTTTCTTTATCCACCACTTTAATAATAAAATAGTTTTATTACATTTCTTAGTTAGTGCATTAATTTATGTATTTTTGATAATGTCGAGCAAAAGGTCTGCTATTTTAGAGTTGTTTCAGCTAAGGAAACGAAAGTGCGAAGTCGTTCATTTGCTTATTGTACCTCGGCAAACAGTGTTTGATGCAATTTGCCATTTCATAGAGCTTGACAATAATAGTCGACGTCCAGGAAGTGGGCGAAAACGCTCTATAAACACTTCAATGAATCGTAAGGCCATCGAAAAGCGAGTCCAGAGGAATCCGATGGTTTCCATGAGAAAATCGCTCGTGACATGAGAATATGTGTCAGATTGGCGAGACGAATTGCAAAAACGGAGCTGGGACTGAAGCCTTAGAAGTTGCGAAAATTTCAGCTCCTCAATGAAAAAAACAAACTCGCATGGCTCCAAAGATGCCCAAAACTTTTGAGACGGGCCGCAAGTCAGCGATGGGAGAGATTCCTTTTCACTGATGAGAAGCTCTTTGCGATTCAACAAATTCATAACTCCCCAAACGATTGAATCTGGTCTGTGGACGCTCCAAGCATTCGACAATTGTTGAATATCGCCAATATCCAAAGTTGGTCATGGTCTGGGGCGGAATTTTTGCAAGTGGTAAAACTGCTTTGATTTTTGTGAAAGAGGGCGTTAAAATCAATCAAAAATTGTACCAGAGGGACATTCTTGAAGCTGTTGTACTTACGTGGGCCCAAAAGCATTTTGGAAATGCAAAGTGGACGTTTCAACAAGACTCTGCACCAGCTCAAAAGGCAAAAAAGACACAAGAGTGGTGCAAGGCAAATTTCCCAGACATGATATCATGTGAAGAATAGCTACCTTACTCGCCGGATCTCAATCTGGTGGATTACAGTGTATGGTCCATTTTTGAGTCCAGAGACTGCTCTAAACCATACAAAACTTTGGACTCTCTAAAGCAATTGTTTCTGCGGGAATGGGATAGATTAAAGGTAAAAGACTTGAGGTTCATTGTTGAAGATTTCTGCAAGCGTTTGCGCCTCTGCATTGCTGCAAACGGAGGTCACTTTGAAACCAATTAAATTTATTTATTAGTACGAGTGTACTCTTATTATAATTTGTTATATTTTGCTAACTTCTTAATTTTTTATAAAGTTGCTTAAAAATTGTTTGCCCGGGTTTTTTCGCCGCAGCCTGTATAGTACAAGGTGTATACGAGTAGTTCATGAAGTCATGATGCAATCGTTTCCTGGCAGTAAAGTTTCTGTTTATAAGAAAATGCCGAAATTTATTTTCCGAACGCCCTTCATACAAATAAACTTTCTCTAAAAATGCAAGGGTGTAGTTATAATTATTCCAAATATATAATTATTCCAAATATATAATTATTCCTTTAATTATTCCAAATTCCGTTTAATTATTCCAAATTTAAACAGACATTGCAAATTTTGTTTCTATCATTTTATTATCAAACCAAATCACGTAACATCAGGGGCTTCTTAAAACTCTTTGAGGCCCTGGGCCCAGAGAAATCTCAATTTTTCAGTCCCTCGCCCCTATGCAAAAGTAGACCCTACCCGTGATTTTTAAAAGTGGACAGTATGTAGCATGCATTGTCAAATGCTCGTTTAAACGGTAATTTAAAACAAATAAATAAGCACGACTCATAATCTCAGAAACCTAGGCACAAACCTGCTCGACCTATGGCTGCATTTAAACTAAATGAGTTGAATGATTGTTTATGGTATTAAGCTTCGGCCTAGACATGGACAACGGTCATCACATAATAATGCACTCTTACCAGTTTTGTCAGTTGACATGCAGTTTGAACAGTGGCGTAACCAAAAAATATTAGGGCCCTCTGAAAAGTTAGGTTTTACCTTTAATATTTTATAAATTGGTTAAATACGTACTTGTTGTCAATCAGGCTTTAGGCCCCCCCCCTTAAATTTCTGCTCCCCCCTCATGATGCTGGGGTGTATGCTACGCCACTGAGTTAGAATTTCCCTCTTTTTCGGAGAATTTCTATGGGAATAATATTTCACCACATTAAAATTATCCAGATCATAATCTTATTAAGACGGATTCGAGAACGTAACGAGGCCTGGGTCTGAGCCTAGTTGGTCCATGCCTTAAGATGTCCCTGCGTAACATATATTTGCTGCTTACAAGAAAAGTCTTTATCTGTTTCTGGCAAAAAAGGAAATGTCATTTAAAAAAAACTCAATTTGTTAAATCCAAACTAATGAAAAACCTTTCGGCTTTTAAAACAATTCGTTAATTGCGGGGCTTAGTGTTCATTAAAAAGAGTTTTTGCCTTTTTAAAAAGGGGTAAAGAAAAATTCGTTAAATAGCGGTTTGGTTAATCGGGGTATGATTGTATTTAATTTTTCCAATCACTTACTAATTAATCAATATAATTTTTATAAAAGCATAATAAGAAATCGATACATTTAAAGAAGGCGCTTTTCTTTGGAAGCTCTTCACTGATTTTATGAAGAAGTGTATTTTTTTATTTAAGATGATTTTACGGGTTTGATTAGGTTATTTTTTATTTGAGATGTTTTTATGATTTGGGATAATAATTCTGTATCTGCAACGATAATTTTACGAATTTGCATTGTAAATTTGTAAATGCATTTTACTAAGGAAAACTTTCACAACTATCCAAACTAAAATGCAATTAATCAAACGTAAGTGATTGCATCCTCCATGTATCAAAATCACTAATGACTCAAAAAGATTTCGATTCCAACTAAGTGAGTATCGTATCAATGCCAAGAATTCAAGCCAACGAGACTAATTTCTCATAATTGCTTCTCATGAATTTCTAGTTTTTAGTCGAAACGAACTTCTTTTCAATCTCCAACTATACAATTCATCGGAGGCCGAATTTTCACGTCGGAAGAGGGAAAAAAATCTCTCTGGAAATTAGCATAGAAAGTTTGGTGAAAAAACTAATTTTAGAGGGTTCATTACATATTTTTCTGGAACATCTCGAATATTTTTTTCCCCTGATTCTTTCGAGTGACTCATTTTCTCTTTGTTCTTTAATTTCCTAAGTTTAGGGTCATTAATCTTGCTTGTCATTTACAGGCTATCTGAGGAGAAGACAGGATTGCAGAGGAGAGTGGTTTAAGTTAGCATGTTGTTCGACCTTTGCAAAATAAGTTAGGAGAGGAAGTTTAGGAGGTATATATAGAGAGAGTGCTGACTGGCTTCAATTATTGAAATATATGAAAAAAAGGGACACATGTTCTCTTTATAGAAGTCAGTATATTGCAGAATATGTGTTGAAAATCCTAAAAAAAGATAAAAATAAAGGATTCAGTTGAAGGGTGTAAATGATTTATAATGCATTAGGTCCGAGTGGTAATGATTGTAAAATTATCTAAAAATCTTCTCTAAAGAACAAATAAAATTTTGTAAAATTTCATAAAATGATATAAAAATAGCATTTTGTTTGCAAAAGTTGAAGCTAAGTATTATATATTTGTTACAGAAAATATACACACAACAATCTTAATAAGCATCTTAAAATAATTATTAAATATAAAATGATTCATATAACTTGTTATATTAAGAGTAAAATAATAAAAATAAATAAGCCTTGAATGCAGAAGAATGATTAAAGATATTTACAAAATAAGAAAAAAAACGAGAAGTGAAATAACCTTGTATGTAATTAATTTCATGAACTAAAAAACTTTAATCTACATTGTAAATTATATGTCTTCAACAGCATGCCAAATAATAATAAAAAAAGAATCATGCATCATAACAATTCTGAAGGGAATGAATTTAGTAACGTACACAATAAAGCAACATAAGGATTATTGGCAACAGACCTCATAATTTTGAACCATGGTCAAGATTACGATTCTGAAATATGGATGATTATCAAGTTGTCGTAGCCTCTCGCTACCTCTAAGATTATCAACCCCCCTTCGGGTATTACCTGAATCTGAATGTGTTGAATTCATAATAAATTCACTACTTATTTTAACAAATCAATCTTATTTATTGACTTTTCTTAATTAAGAGATTACACAATTACTATTCAATTTTAAGAACAATAAAACACAGTGGAGAATGAGAAGGATTCAATAATTATGAACGACGGAATCCTATCTGAATCTACGAAGGGACGACGCGTACAATTACAGCTACACACTTATACTTAATTGGAACAAATAAAACTAACCTGATTTCTTATGTTATGGCAGGTTCGTCTAGCTGCTTCCTTAATATCTTGATTGGATTCCTTTAATAGGCGACTTCTTTCTCTGCTATTTCGCAGTTCTTTTATGAACTAATTTTATCCACAACGGTACGATAGACTCTACTCACAACGTCTACGTTTACACTTGAAAAAACACTTTCTCATTTCATTTCATTCTCTTCTCTCTTCATTTCATTCCCCCTTTTTCTAACTCGCTAAACCCGAACTTATATAAAATATCTCATTTGCATAAATCACGCTTTGGCTCCCGGAGGAGATTGGTTGAAATAAATAAAATATAGAATATATGAGAAGGTTAGTGAAACGCGTAAGAACCCGTCACAAAGTTACATTTGATACAAATAATGATGGATTAATCTCTTAACTGATTTGCCTGTGCACCGTACGGGCTACTGAAAGATATCCACAACCGGTTTTCCCGTACACTGTACGGATTACCGAAAGCTGACCACAACCGGTTTCTTATAGACCACCTCTTATAGAGATATTATTAATGCAAGTGTTTTTAAGAAATGCAGTTTATCCATGATACTGAAATACTTCTCATCCGGGTTTTTCTTTGTGGTGAAGGTGAGGATTTTTCATTGAAGGCAGGGATTTAGATTCTTGAGAATATTCAATAAAGAGCAGGGATTGGCAAAGCAATATGAAGAAATTAATTAATAAGAATTAAAAATATGTGCAAATCAAAGACAGAAAAAGAAAATATCAGTGTCTGTACAGTGAACGGGTAAACTTGTTGTGGCTTTATTTCGGTAGCCTGTACAGTGTTGTGGCCCGATAGCCACAACACTGTACGGGCTACAACCAGTGGCCCATACACTGTACAGGCTATAGAAAGCTGGCCACAACCGAGTTTCCCGTAAACTATACGGGCTATCGAAAGCTAGCCACAACACTGTATGGGCTACCGAAAGAGAGCCACACTACAGGTTTGCCCGTTCACTGTACGGACACTGATATTTTTCTCTTTCTATCTTTTATTTGCGCATACTTTCAATTTTTATAGAGATATTATTAATGCAAGTGTTTTTAAGAAATGCTGTTTATCCATGGTTCTGAAATGCTTATCATCCGGTGAGGATTTTTCAATGAAGGCAGGAATTTAGATTCTTGAAAATATTCGATAAAGAGCAAGACAATGTGCACTTTTTTGTTTGAGAAGAAATGAAAACGGAAAGATTATCCAAAAAGTCCAATGTTTTATCTCTGTCTCCATTGCAATGCAAGACTGAATATTACAACATGCTTCACATTGTGTATGCATAATATATATGCGCACACACAAAAAAATCCTCAACCATTTAAAAATGAGGTTCGAATATGAAATTTTTTTGTAAGTATGAGAGAAATTCTTTTAATACATAGGAAACATTCTTCAAGTTGGGGGTATTCAATCTGTCACGTTCGAGAGGTCCCTATTTATAAATTTACAGTGGTCCGAGGGGCCACATCAATAAATTCATTGAACGACGACCCTCGACTGTAAAAAAATATTGTGTTTAGGAAATTTATATATAAAAAGAAAAGTTTTTTTTACAAGATTACAACTCATTCTGAGGGATGAGATGGTGTTTATATATATATATATATATATATATATCGGTTTCAAAAAGTGAAATGGAAGTCAAATTAAAGTATTTAGCAAACCTTTAAAAGATAAAAGTCCACTTTTTTCCAAAATTTTCTGAAATTTTATGCATAGTCAGATTTTTTCATATTTCAAATTAATTAAAATACAGTGAAATTTTTCAAAAATGTGTAATTTTCAGAATTTTTTTTTCCAAATGGATATCAAACACATCAGTAAAATGCTTTAAATATAGAGAATAACAGAAAAAAATAACGTTTTTTGCAACAAAAGGGAGACAAGACATTTATTTAAAAAAATTGTCTTAAATTCAAATAAGGGGGTCTCTAAATTGCCATCAGCGGGCTATACATAGCCCACGGTAGGAGTTGCCTACTTAAGAGCACAGTAATCTCCAAGCCCTAGGCAGCGGACCAGTACAGGCCCGTGGATCAAATGGTACCGGGCAGCCCAAAGGAACATTAAATTATTTTAATTTTATTGGCTGCGGTGTATTTCTCTCGGTTTTGTGTGGCTTACTATGGAAATTACTTAATATTCCATGTTAAATCACATTATATTCATTTTTGGTGTAACTGTATTTCATTCTGATGGCATATTTAAATATATTTTAATTACAATTCTTAAATCAAAGCAGTCAAAAAAATTAGCAATCAAAGTCCCACCCTCAGCGGGCCGCGATAAAATGATCAAATGTTGACCGGTCCACTGCGATAAAAAGTTTGAATAGCACTGTTATAGCACACAGAGTGAACTTATAAAACGCAAATATTTAAGGGGTTTTATGTTCCACAATTATATAATATAAAAATAGTGTGAACACATTTTTAAAATTGAAAATGAAAAATAAAATTCTTCCATTTTTGCAATCTGTTAAGCATTACGCAATAATAAAATGTCCTTTTTTTCGAACATTGCGGGCAAAAAAAAAATTGATGCTTGATAAAATTAAGACACACATATTTTTGAAATCTCTAAAATTCTTTTGGTAACATAAATAAGTAAAAAAAATTAGTATTAGATGGGATCAATAAATACCATTAAAATAGTGATAAAAATAACGTACTACATGTATTTTCTAATTAAGAATATTTTCACGAGGCTTGTAAAGAAATCAATATTTCTGTATGCATTTTTAAAAAGAAGTATAATTCGGCTAAATCATTAAATTTTATTTTAATATTTCAGTTTGTGATATTGATTTCAAACGCCAATCTTACTCAAATATAATAAAATCACATTAAAAAAGTTTTTTTTTTTATGTTACAATGATAAGTTCACATTAAAAAAGTCTTTTTTTTTATGTTATAATGATAAGTTCCTTTTCAAAAAGAATTTCTTAAGATCTTGCCAATAATTTCGATTGCTAAATCCCATGCTAATTATTTTAATGCTTAGAAATAATTATTTTTCTTATATTATCGAATAAAAATGATTTAATTAGGTTCCAAACATAGAGTGAGGGAGTGGATATTAACGTCACAGTATTCAGCTACACGAGGGTTTTTGGCAACTGACTTCGTAATTTTGAACCATGATCTAGTGACGAGGACAATACCTGAGATTGCATCCCCTCCGTCTCCAAACTTCCACACCACACTAACGGGAGAATTTAGAGCCTTGACATATTTAATGAGCATCGCCTTCTCCCTACACGGCGGGTCTTTATTGGTACTAGACTCAAACTCATGACACGCTAGCTACGATACAAATAGCATGCAGTTTTAATTGTTAAATTAAACAGTGAAAGAAGTACGTTTTTTATAGTACTAAGAAATAAAATAGAATGCTGATTTTTTTGTTACAGAAAAAGAATTCTTCATAAAAATTGTAATTTATAATTATTACTCATCGTAGCTTGATACGCTACGATCTCATTAAAAAAATATCTTCAATATTCCTAATAGACTACCTTTAGTTATATGTACTTTAAGAACTTGAATTTTATAAATAAAGCACTTAAGTATTAAATTAAGAAAAATACATAAAAAAATAATGCTTTATATAATGTAAGTGAAATTTAATTACAAAGTACAATACAAGTTATAATTTTTAAACTATTCAATATGTTTTAATTATTAATTAAAACAGATGAACAATTTTAATTATAAATTAAAACTTATTGAAAATTTTAATTATAATTTAAAATTAATTAAATTTTTTTTAAAAAAAAGGTTTTTTTTATAAAAGTTAACATGACATTATTGAAAAAAATGAAATGACTTAAAAAAGTAACGGAATTGACAATTCATCTTTCATTCGTAAAATGATAAAAAAATTTGAAAATATTTTTATTTGTTTACGTAGTTCTGTTTGTTGGCAATGGGGATGGTGTTTGAAAAAATTGAATAGGTAGTTATTTAATTGGAAGAAAATCATGCAAAAACAATCAGATTTTAATTAGATAAAAAGTACAATGAAACAATTCACGTACATAAAAATTAATAACCACCCTTAAATACTTCCTTAAAAACTAGTAACTTTTGTTTCTGACGCTTACTTTCGACTAATTGTTTTTATGTTATTTTGTAGATTTTATTTACGTTATTCTTAGGTAAATTCGAATTAATATATCTTGAAAATAATAAGAAAAAAAAATATTTGTAAATATAATCAGTTTTGTGCATCTCTATAAAAAATTTATAAAAATTAGTTTCGCAGATTTTTAGAAACAAAATTTTAAAACAACTATTAATATCAAATAATGTGTAGAACATTTAAATATGTTAAAGTTTCGCGACATAAGACAAAAAATCCTTATAAAAAATCCGTGTCAATTAGCATAAAACAGTGGTATATACATAAGAAAATGTTTTTGGTTTAAGAGATATACGTTATAAAGTGTGTTACTCTAAAAAGTGTTAACATTAATTTTCCTTAATTTTGAACTGGATACTTATAGCAAACAAAAAGTAATTCCCACTTATAGTCTTATGTTCATAACCGCAAAAATATTTAACACTATTATTTATATTTAAAACAAAGAGTTAGGATTATTCATTCAGTTTCAAAAAATAAACTTTACGATCAATAATATCATAGTTAATTTATTATTAAACACCTTACCTCACAGATACAATGTGTGAGTAGATACTCCCTGCAAAAATGACAAATATTATTATCACTGCAAACACCTGCGAAAATCATAAAACCAGCTGCCCCTATAATAAAAAAAAATTTTTAAAATGCATGCAAAAATGTTTTATTTTGAAATACAAATATCTATATTATAAAATTAATTTTAATTCAACATTAAATAAAAATTATTTTTATCTATTAATAAAAATATTTTAAATCTGATTACTTTCATATTAATATCTGATCTTTTTATTTCGAATAAAGTCTTGAAATTAATAACTTTTAATTTTGCTGTGTAATATTTATTTCATTTATGTGTTGTGCTTACCTGATTGCAAAACTAAACATTTACCTGGTAGGTTTTACCATCAGGGTTCCCTTAAATTTTTCGCTATTGAAATGTTAGATCATGAGATGTGTTAAAAATATATAGGAAAACATAATTTTTTGATTTTCATATATATTTATGGAGGATCATTAGGATTAATAGTTAAAATATTTAACTATATCGATTCATCGACTCTAAAAGTTTTTCTCTTTAGTTATATTTCCTATTATCATAAATAAATACTTTTGATTCATTTTTGATAAAGTTTTCTTAGATGATATTCAATATTTTTTAAGAATATCTAATATATATCATTAAAAGCTTCCCGCAGTATAATTCAATAAACAAATAGGAGTAAAAATGGTGTATTCCATTTATAGAAAATATCATTAATATATTATTTTAATATTTTCTTTGATAAACTAGCTTTCCTTCAACCAAACACAAAAGAAATATTTTCAAAAGAAAACTATTAAGGTACATTTAAATAATTTTTATCAAGTTTTATTCCTTTTTTAAATACAAACTTCTGAATCTTACAGCTAAGCCTAATTGCGTTCTTAACCCAAACTTCGTTCTATAACTGACTTAGCCTTCTCTTTCTCTGACAACAACATGCAAAACATATTTTTACAGCCTTTTCAAACTTTTTTTATTAACAATTGTCCGTTTAACTGCCTAAAATTTCTTTCCGAGCTCTAAACCTCATCAGCCAATCAGAGTTAAGAACAACGGGTGCAAATTTTCGATAAGGAGAATTCAGTGGTATATTAAGAGACTTTCTAGTTCTTTTCTTTTCTTCTTTCTCTTCTTTTTATTCTTAGCCTTTTCTCAAGGTCTTTCTCGTCTTTATACCTCTCCCCTGTTCGTTCTTTTTCTTTTGTTTGCCAAAGCCTCAACAGTTGCTTTTGATATTCAAAATTTTTTCCGAACTTTTTATCTACTTTCAGCCAAAGATGCAGCGTTGAAGAAAACGAAAGAAAAAAAGAAAGCTCCTTTTTGAAAAGTTGTAAAATCAAATTAACTTTGTCTTCTAAGAAGCTTCGGTTTTGACACTTACTGTTATTTTATATGTATTGGAATTTTTATTTCTTCGGGATGATTTATGGAGGAGGGGAATTATTTTTAGTTTCTTCCTCTACTTGCAAATAAAAAGCGTTAGACTGAGGGTAAAAGTTAGGAAAGAAATAGTTGTGTAAAAAGGGGACATTAGTGGGCTGATGCCATTTTATTTTCTGGTATTTCTAACCAAAGTGTTTGAGTTTCTTTTAAACTTTCTTATTTTGTAATGGCATTTATCATTCTACCGTTCATTAAAAATGTCAGATGTCTGATTTGAGAAGTTTTTTTTTTTAAATGTGACACTATGTTTAAAGAAAATAAGTGGAATTCATTTTCATGTACAAACTGGAAAAAAAATTTTAAACATTCAAACACAGTTACTATCAATTTTAAAAAAAATGAAACTGAATAATGACAACTATAGGAAGTGATATACACTTTTTTTTCCTAAAAATTTTAATAGCAAATATTATTGTAGGATTCTCTAAGGGGGGGGGGATTTATGCTCTCCCTAAAACTTTATTAGACTCAAGTCTATGAACTTGTGAAATTAAAATGCTTTAATTGACTATATGATTGAAATACTTGAATATAGGTCGCCCATCCGGTATAGTGGTTGGCGACGCTGATTGCTGTGCTGTGTGACCTGGGTTCGAATCCTGGAGAAGGTTATAAAGAATTTACGTCCCTTTTTCCCTGTGACCAGGCTAGAGGTGTGGAAGGAACTAAATGATCATACGGCATGATGAACTTCAGTTATTTTCTTTATCACTATATTCAACTCAGCCACAAACAACACTTAAGCAAGATAATTCTAATCAGTAATAGAAGGGGAGAGAGATGAGATTGCGTTGGGGAGAATATATTCAATTATGCAGCTCTATTTTTAATATAACTTTATATATAAAAGGCTTACGTATTTAACGACTGCATTGTTAGTTTAACTTTCTAAGCATCGACTTGATTTATGATCACAGTACCTGAACTTTTGCAGTTTTCTATCTGTTTTAAGTTGACTTTAACACTTCCCGCTAGTTGATCTTGTCACTTTCTGAATATTCTAACTTCTGGCTTCTTACTTTGTTAACGTATACGTTTCACTGCCAATTTACTTCAATTCTAGTCTATTCACAATTCACTAACTCTCAAATCCGCGAATAAAGAATTTATATATTAAACTTAAATTGCATATCACGCTTTCTGCCTTTCGGAGAAGATTGGATGAAAATGCTGGCCCAAAAGAATTCCCCAAAGGGTAGTGGAAGAACGCGTATAGATCCGTCACAGGTATGGATGTTTTAAATGCTTTCGTGCCGTGGAGGTACTCTAAATAGCAGTCGAGGCGCCTCTCTGAGGTTGCTGGAAGGGGAAAAGGGGGGAGGCTTCCGACCTCCTCCAGGA
This sequence comes from Trichonephila clavata, assembly GCA_019973975.1. Classification (NCBI taxonomy): domain Eukaryota; kingdom Metazoa; phylum Arthropoda; class Arachnida; order Araneae; family Nephilidae; genus Trichonephila; species Trichonephila clavata. The sequence goes on along the minus strand of BMAO01018712.1, from coordinate 83,843 downwards.
TGTTCTCTCTCAAAATTGGGATTAAAATGAGCCAAAACGTACTGTCACCTGCATGGTGCTCAAGGCTACGGCTAACGACAGGCGTGCAATTTAGGCCCTTTGCCACGATCAATTTCGTGGGCCTCGATCTGGCACATACCAATCAGGGGGCATTAGTAACAACATTTACTTGAATATAGGAATGGTTTTGTGGGCTGTAGTTATTATTCTAGCAAACGAAAAAACATCACATGAGAAATAACTGTCAAACAGTGAGCTATCTGGGAGGTCTGTCCTCTGTAACTTTGGCTTTTTTCCGTCCAGCCAAATTAGCACTTTGAGCTGGAACAACTCCACACCGAAAATGAGTGTAACTACTAAATAGCATAAAAATAGTGATAGAGAATAGTTGTTTTTGTGACAATTTTATCACACACTAGGTAGTTCCTGAATTATAGTCCCTTTTTCCCGAATTATTGTCGCTATTAGAAGATTTTGAAGGATTTCTCTTTGGCGAAGTTCAGAGGTTATATCTCATTTCAAATAAGTAACGTAAATTCTTATTGTTTAGTTGTCTTATCTGCATACCGCGTACTTAGTTTTAAAGCTCAAACTGATAAAATTGAATTATTGTGAATATATTTTTGTTATAATTTTGTGTCACTTTTAATGGCTTCTCAATCCCAGCTTTCAAATCCCCCGGGGAACCTCAACGATAAGGGAGATCTCTCTCTCAACCAACACCAGAGGGAGGTATCGTAACAAGTGAAACTCAAATTCCTCACATGGAGTTGTATCAAAGGACTTTGGTTCAAAATTAGAGGATTTTTGCCAATAGTCCTCGACTATATTTGGAGAGAGATATACTTAAAATAAAATAAAATTGTGTTTGGTGATTATACCTTTTAAGTGCCGTAAGCGTGTATACACATCCTGCTCAACTAGTGCGTTTGGTGCACCGGACGTGTATATTCGTCTTATATTTTTTAAAGTATGGCACGTACACTCATAAAAAATACATGAAAAAGGACCACAAACTTTCCAAGTTTATACAACTTCTACAAATCTTCAATACTTGCAGATTTGGTGACGCGACACACGTCCAGACGACAATCGAGATCTTTCCAAACATTTTTATAGCATACTTTTGTCCATTGCTTGCACTGCGGCTTTGTTGCGTTCTTTGACATGGACAAAAATTTGCGGTAGAAATAGGTACATAAACAAGGTCCATGGCGCATCACCACATGAGGAAGTCACAGGACGTTAAATCAGGTGATCTGGAAGGCCAGTGCAACAATACTAAATCATTCTTGAATTGGGTTAATTTTAGGATTGGAAAGGTAATGGATTCGTGCAGCCCCACAATACATTTGTAGAGGGTGATAAACTCGGGGAGAGTTTGGGGTTCTTTTCTTAAATCTTCCTTGGGTGCAAGTGTAATACTTTTGAAAATATAATCTTTTCAAAACGAATGTATCCCTGTATTTTACATATAACAAATAGGAACTGATATCTCAAGGGGCACTTCTTAACTAAAAGAGGAATTATCGAACACATTCTTAAGTGTAGCAGCTTGTTTCTTTTGCATTCGTCAGCCCTATCATTACCACACATCACAAACGTAACAACGTGTCTAAGACTTTTAACAATGAGTAATCCCCAGATACCAAAACTACCTCACATTTGACCATCTTCGCATCTATCATCTTCAGAAACCTCCCCATAAAATTTTGATTAACAAAACTTATCCCAGTTATCAACTTCGACTCCGAACAACTGTATAATTCCACCAACCCCTCCAGAAGGTACCAGAGATCCCAACCCTACTTTCCACTCATTAAAATTTTACTACCAGAAAAGATCTTCGCAAAACTAAGTTAAGTTTTAAGTGTGATATACATCGCAATTATCTCCACCTATGGTTCCTTTCTACCAAACGATTTTTAGCCCACCCCCAAGCACCCCCCGTCCAACTTGGAGACTATCGGTCGAGAAACTTAACTAGGCTCTGCTGAAATGGGCATGCACGTAAATAGGATGGGAATGGACCCATTAGCTAACATGAGATATTCCGATGATAAGATCTCTAGCTATAATTCCGTCATCAATCATACTAACTGTCAAGAATTCTAGGGGCCGCCCCGGCTTCGGCTTTTCGAATGTCCGTTCGTCCTTTTGGAACCTTTTCGTTCCACGCCATCCCTCTTTTCCACCCTTTTGTTATTCCTTTCTTCTATGATTTGTACGACTTGGGTGGTTTGGTTTAAAAGCAGTACCAGATCTGCTTTGGTGGATACGCCCTTTGTAAAGTCGTTTGGTTTATTGTGAAGGGGAAAGATTCCTGAGGGGTGGACGCAGGGGTCGATCTGATTCGAAGAATGCTCCTCGAGGATTCATTTCACGTCAAGTAACGAGACAGCGCTGGTTTTGATAAGTTTTGGCAAAATTAGATTTATCGGACAGTAAAGTTTGGTAGAGTTTTCGATGAAATTATATTTTGGAACTCTGGCTTTCGGTTTTTGTTCTTTTGTTGTCAAGGTTGATAATTTGGTGAGATAGTTGCTGTGATGGATAGGCTTTAGAATGTACCACTGACGAGTTCAGAATGTATTTGATTTATGAGCACTCGAAAGTGGAGATCAGGAAATTTTGATTTCGCATCGACGATAAATAATACGATGTATGCATTATACTGGCTAAATAACCTCATAGTTCGAACTTCACGGGGTAACTTTGGCTGTTAAGGTTGCTTATCACATTGCACTTTTCACTCTTATGGTCAAAACATCATAGGTTCGTTGCTGATATCTATGTAGATAGTCCCGCATTAAAATTTATTTGACCCTAAAGTTTTCACGTGGTAATATTTTAAAATTAAGTTAATAAGATCACCGTTTCGATGTCATAACTTTACCGTAACGGCAAGTTTCAAGGCTCATAATCAATAAGTGATTGTTCAATTTAAATATAGAGTTATTTAAAAAAGTTAACAAAAAAATTGGATACATATATCATATATGAAGGTTACTAAATAACTGATAATTTTTTTTTAGAATTTCTGTATCACATATAATAATAAAAATGCCAAACTATATCATTCAACAAAATATTCTTTGTATAATCTTTATCGTAAATAATATTGTAGCTACAGTAGAATAGTGGTAACGAACTCACGGTCAACGTGACAGGAGTGAGTGAATGAATACTAACGTCGTACTGTTCAGTTACACGAGGGCTTTTGGAACAAGTTAGGAGTATGAGCCTTGTTCTGCTGAAGACACTTTAGTTAGTGGGTTGATGTACGTTAAATCTGTCGAAGTTCAAAGTCGTCCTCCAGTTCATTTGGTGTAGAAGTAAGAAGAAAAGGGTATCAGCTCAGGTGTCATCAGTTATCCCTGTTACGAGGTGGACACAGTTTCCCAGTGGACTCTTGGCTTGCCAGGAGTTCGAGCTTAGAGCCGCTGAAGACCCGCCGTGCAGAGGTACTGATGCACATTAAATCTGTCGTGGCTCAAACGTCCTCCCATTGGTGTAGAAGTTAGGAGAGGAGGATGTCAGGTCAGGTGTTGGTCACTCTCGTCACTTGACCACGGTTCAAAATAACGAGGTCCATTGCTACTAGCCTTCGTATTGCTATGTAGTGCGACGTTAATAAACATTCACCCTTTGGCATATAATTTCAAATGGGGCTATATAAATATTTAACTTTCTTAAATAAAATATTTAATATTGTTATACAATGATATATCTTGATCAAAAAATTAATTAATAAATAAGAAACAAAACGTCTAATTAATAAATAAAGAGTGCCGTAGAAAACTGTGGTTTATGTTCTCATAAATTTAGTGGCAAAAATATATTAGTTTCTTTCTTTTTTTATTTTGAATAAATTGTTATTAACATAAATTTTGTTAAACAATATTCCCAGAGGAATTACATATAGTATAATAAAGTTTTCCAATTATTTGAATTTAATTTATTTTCAAAATGGGAGGAAATAACTAAGAAATGAATTTGCGACTTTTGAGATTTCTTATTCTGACATGACCTGCTTCAATTGAAATCATTTCAGTTTATAAAGCAAAAACGCATAATAGCTTCGTCAGCCATTTTTAAAAGTGATTCCTCAAAAAGAGGTATTAGATATTTATGTAAAGAAATACTTTTTACGTAGCTTAATAGAGCAATGTTTTTCTTTCAAAAATATTATGAAATTTAAATATTGTTTTACTTTTCATTTCACTTCGTTTGTTTTCGCATGAAAATATTATATATCAAATATATAATTCTATAATAATTTCTATTTGAATGAACTAAATTCAAAAGTGATTTTTTCATGAACTTATATTTAACTGTAGATTAGATATTTGATCCATAGATAATTTAGATATCTGATCTTGTTACACAAACTTGTTGAAAACCAAGTCAGCAATGTTTATAATACTGTAGCATCCATTTTTATATTTTTTTTTATTGTATTTAACTCTATTACTTTAATTTTTCATATATCCTTTTTAAATTTATACTCTGGTTATCTTGCAATTTCAATTATTTTCAGTTCATATATATATATATATATACATAATTGTACAAAGTGCAATTTTTACAATGATTTCTCTATGATTTTATGATATACTGCAAAATTTGAGTTAGTTAACTTTTCATTCATTTATTTGGGAGTTTTTGCTCAATGTGCTCTTTTTTCTATTTGGATATTTTTCTATATTTTGTTTGCATTTTTAAGCCTAACGAGTCTCATAGGGGGAAGGTTGGTACCATCAAACTAGTTTATCCCCACTTATTCGTTCCTAAGTCCGTAAGGGTTTCTTTTGAAATTTTAAATGTGTTGCCTTGTGATTTTTGTATTTTGTTTTTATAATTTATTATGTTTCACGTTTTTAGATGGTATTTTATTTTCATACAAACACACACTCAATACACATGTATATATATGTCATGCGCGAAATCTATTTATACCTGGTGTCTCACAGGGAAGACTACCTCCAGACACTGGAATTGAAGTTCCTTAGGAGAACGTCTTTAATTTAAATCCTTTAAAAATTTCGCAGACGATTTTAAAAGCAGACGATTACTCTTCAGAGAAACACCCTATTTCCATCATTTTCGGATTCCGAGAACGCCATTAGTTTTAGTTTGCAACGAAAGAGTTTAAAGTTTTGTTCCGAATTTCAATTCAAGAGATTCGCGAATGAGTTGAGAAGTGAATTGAGACTTTATAAAGTCCTTCTGAAAGATTTTGAATTTAAAACTATTCAGACAAAAGATTTAAATCATAATTGAAGGATTTGCAAGCCATTGAAAAGAGTGGTAAGCTAAACAAGTTAAGGCGCATGAAGGGAAATAGAAAGATGCCATTATTGTTCTGAGAAAGATTGAAATTAGGACTCCTTTTAAATGAAGAAATTAATATTATAAAATCGAGTGTGTAAGGTTATATGAAAGCGGGTAGAATTGATTTGCATATCTTTAGGAAAGAGATTCGGGTAAAGTTAAAGTTAAGTTAAATAACTTATAATTTGATAAAGATATGTTCTGGGAAATAATATTTTAAGAAATATCTAATTAGGTTATTATTATATCATTTTCATCATCAAGATAGAATAGAAAGTGTTTTAAGGAAGCAATGCAAATTTTTCCGAAGTTCACAAGATATTATAATATCAGATAGTTAAAAAATAGGAGATGCTTGATATTCTGGAATTCTTTTATTCAATTATTGTATTTTGTTTAATACGTTATCCAATAAAAAAGGTTTCTTTAAAAAACTTTCAGAGAAGTAACACCTTTGTGCTAATAAGTTTCAATTATTGTGAAAGAGATTCGATCTCGATACTTTCTGTTCCATAAGCACATAACTCTCCACTGAACCAAAGTGATCACTTCAATCCAGAGGCTGTTACTGGCTAAAAATATACCACCACCACACACTCCCCTACCAGTGAGTAGGTAGGCGAACGAACGATATAGTTGTTAAGGCGAGCGTGTGAGTTTTTGCTGTTACGTCAAGTGTGTTTGACGACTTGATTGCTGCTTCAAGTGTGTGTTCAGCTTGATTGTTGTGTCATGTAGATCTGACGGCTTTCTGATTGCTTTTGCGGCGAGTAGATGGCGCCATGACAGCCTCGAGAAGGTTGATTTTTTTTGTTCAGATTCAAGGTCACCTATGAGGGAAATTCGATCTCGGTGCCTTCCATTCCGTAAGCACATAACTTACCACTGAACCAAAAAGATCACTTCAGTCCGGAGGCTGTGACTGGCTTATATAGAAACAACCACCATAATTGTAATACTTTATTTTTAACGACATGAAAAAATAACATAAATTAAAAGATAGTTTTCAATGTTGGTGATTTTTAATATGTCCGTAGAATTATGCATTTAGTCTGGTATCAGAGATATGGCATTCCATAAGGACATTATCCCGTTTTTTGATGCAATAAAATGTTAAAAAACAGTGGCGTATCTAGTCCTGAATGGACCCTGTGTCAAAGATTCTTTGTGAGCCCTCTTTAGGGCCTCTTAATAGCTTATGAATTTTTGATTGCTCGTTTTGGGGCCATTTTAGCTTGGTGGGCCCCTATCATTGATACGGTGGTAGCAATGCTACTGGTTAAAAACTAATATTTTATTTCATTTTTAAAAAACACTATTAATATACTTTGAAATAAAATTCATAAAATCATCGGAGGCAATTATAAGAAGGGGTGTTTATTAACGTCACACTACAAAGCAACACGATGGCTTTGGTGACGGACCATGTAATTCTGAATCATGGGCAAGTGACGAAGAACTACGACCCCCTGCCCGAGCTTCCATATGACGCCAAATGGACGACTTTCATCTTCGACAGATTTACTCCCGCAGGTCAGCGGCACTAGGTGTCGGATTCATGACACTCCGACAACGAGGTCCGTGCAAGCCTGCTTTTCCACTTAGGCACGCTAGGCACATGCCTATGGCGCAACAGATTTGGGGGCTCAAAAAATTGGAAGACGAAAAAAGAGAAAACAGTTGAAATTACAGCGAACGTACCTCCACCAAATGAATCATGAGAGAAGCATTTCTACCTTTAAGAGAGTAAAGACTGAAATGAGATCTATGGAAAATGCTTAACAGTTTAATGTTGTCATGCACTCAAAATGATATTACAATGGATTTTGATTACAATGATGTCATTAACGATTCTGCTATGATCAATACTCGGAGAAAACCTTTGTTGTGCAAATACAATCGCAGTGATTTAAACAAAAAATAAGGATGTCTTAAAGAAAATTTATTAAAACGATAAGCGAAGAAAAAGATGAGAATAAAATAGTTGAAAACATTTTATGCAATAACGTGTACATTATATTGTTTTGCAAACGATTTCATTAACTTACTGTACTAATTTTCAAAAGGAGTCATAAGGTAAGAAATGAACAAGAGGGGCAAACACACGCCACTACCCTTTCCTTATGGTTGCCAGTCGAGGACATGGATGGTCCAAAAAGGCGGTGGTTACTCTCCAAAGAGCAGAGCAAAAAAAAAACAAAAAAAAAAAAAATTCAATTAAAAGAAAATCCCTCCCGAACCAAAACTGGCAAGGTAAGAACTGAAGGGGGAGGGATGTGCTCTGAAAATTATGAGGGTGGGGACGTAACAATTTAAAGTGCCTAAGGTGCCGGTGAGGCTAAAAATGGCTCTGGGTCCGTGACCATGACCATTAGGCTACCAAGGCCTCTTGTGTAGAGGGGATGATGTACTTTAAACCTGTCAAGGCTTAAAGCCCTCTCGATGGGGTGATGGGAAATTTGAAGAAGGAATGCTAGCTTATATATAGATATCGTTCTCGTCTCTTAACCGCGGTTGAAAATTACGAGGACCGTCGCTACTAATGGTGTAGAGTTGTGTGTGTTTCATCCCCTCTCTCTTATATCATAAATATCCTTCAAAGTGAATTGGTTGAGGACAATGAGAGTTGGTGGTCAAACTCTAATACTGGCATACTAGTCGAATCCTTTTTTCCCAAACCCAGTTTAGAGATCAATTCCCATTCCAGTTACGTCACGCTTTTCTTAACAAACCATAGCCCATTTGTTTCTTATTTGCATAGCTTCAAATTAAAAGCTACTTCCAAATGTATTTGTGGTTCTGTTGGGGACGCTGACCATTATGTGTTCACATGTCCAATGACTAAGGATTTCCATTTGGTTTCTCCATCTCAAAATGCTAAAAAAGCCTGGTTTCAATCTATCGTTAGAAATCCTTCCATTCACTCTAAACTAAAATCATGTATTAAAATTGCCTCTATAATCCGGGATCAAATTCCTTAGGTGGGATTGGTTCTGTACTTTTATGGGGTCACACAAGCGGTTTTTTTCTCTCCTTCCCCAAATGTTTATCTCTCGCTCTCCTGCCTTTCTCCCCTTTTTTCTTCTTAATCTTTAAACCCTATTTATATTTCTCACACAATATATTGCAGCTTCCTGGTTTAATTCTTGGTTAACAATCTGAGTATACTTTGAGGTTAGTTTTTCCTTTTTATTTAACAAAAAAGATATCTCTAATAAAATTCAATAATTTCTCTTCCCCCTTTTTCTCTATTTATTTATTTTACACTACTACCTTCTTCCTTTATATTTCTTTAAAAAATGGGGGAGGAGCTCTCAAAAAAATTAATTCTCCTTCCGGTGCTGAATCAACAGGAATTGGTGGCGTCAACTAAAAATATAATTCAAAAGAAACATTATATTATTATTATTTATGTTTATTGTCTTTTTTTCTTTTAGTCTGTAGGGTGTATTTGAATTGGATAACTTTATTATTTTTTATGTATTTGTAAGAAAGTTGGAATATGTATATTCTTTCTTCCATCTCTTATACCCCTTTTGTATTATTATTTTATTATTATATTTGCTTTATATATTTGTATTTTGTTCACGTACACGTATATATATTGCGTAGCTAGCTACCTTTAAATTTGTATTTTTTGTTATTTTAATGCATTATGCTGTTTTAAATGTAAACTTTGATTTTTCTTCAATAAAAACTGGACGTGGGTGTGGTTGTTTCCCGAGAGATCGGATTGTAGCTCTAAACCCTCTACGGGTGAGAGGGTTTAGACATTCTACCAATTCTACCTTTAGACATTCTACCAATAGCCCTCGTAGTGTGCATTATATTGCAGTTTTAATAAACACTCAATTGAATTCCAGTTAAAAGTTATAATTGAGGTATATTATTATTTATCTGGTTCAACCCTGCTAGGCGACATTTACTTAGAAATTATCAAAGAAACTTCACACAGATTTTGCACGTTAATCTAACTGGAATGAATTATCAACTCCACAAAACTTTAAAACCGGAACGATTTCAGTTAAGCTTTTGGCTGTATTGGCGATTTTTTCGTAATTACGGCAACCCGAACGAAATACCTCATTGTATGTTACGCTGTTCATTCGAAACTCTTCTCGCTTCGTTAGCCCCATTTTCTACCTTATCTCTGGAAACGAACTTTCCGGAGAAGAAGAACCTTCCGCTAATCTTTCCCACTAATTAAAGGAAAGATTCCAGGAATAAAATGTTATAATAAAACTTTTGATCGAAAAGTTTTATGATGGATTTGGCGTCCATTAAAATGACGGAACAAAAAAAAATTACCTCATAACGGAACAGATTCCACCACATATACTCAGTTTTCGATTTTTAATAAGTCAACTGGAGCGCGATGGAAACTTTTCTCCTGGCTTTTCTTGAAGACAAGGGAGTGATTGTTGGGCTTTGTAATTATGAATCTTTTCAGTAATTATCCCCGATACATGTACCTCGTGTATTTGCAACGTATTGCTTCATTGATTGTTTAGAATATTGTACTTAAGTCAGCTTAAGTATTAAGCAGATTTCATCAACCCCTTTCGTTGTGTCGGTGTGCAGAGCATAAAAATTAATTAGCGAAATTCGCGAGGGACTGATTATCTCTCAGCAACTTTTCTTAATTTTCTGGTGATATTTTAAAGTATTGGATTTGTTGTTAGGAGCTTACGGAATGGAAAATGATTGGGAAAAATTCCGATAAGTTGGAGAAATAATTCACGTGTTGTCAATTATTTACGGTGGCATGTTGGGCAATCTTTATAAATTATTTCATGCTCTGTTTTTAATGTTATTAGAAATATAAAAATGATACCAGTAAACTTTTGAGTTAAAACAGTACCGAAATATACTTAGATTCTCACGCCCCCACTCTCAATTAAACAAAGTCTTGCATCTTTGAAGTTTGAAAATAAATTTGTTTGAAGTTTAAAGAGTGTATTTTAAGTGATTGATTGCAAACTGTTTTAAAAGAAATTATAAGCAAATGGAATAAGAATTTAGGTTCAGATGTAAAAATGGTTGAAAGTTTCGAGTGCTGTTATATATGATTAATTGCAAGATGATGGTTGGTCACGTAAAAATTTCAATACAATGATTTACAAAACTATCAAAGTAAATCCTCAGTGTTTATTGAAAGAATTGTCCTGTCACAAACACAAGGAATTTATCATATTCTTTGTGCTGATGTAATTGATTTATTTTTGCTTAAAACATTCTAGTTTAATGGATACAATATTCGAAAAAGAACAACATTTTCTTAATGTATTTAAAATATTGTTAATCAATACTTTTAAAGTTGTAAATCATTATTATTTTATAAGATAGATAAAGACGTAGTATATAAAAAAAAAGTAGAGCAAAGAAAGTAAATGTAAATTGCAGTGATGTATCGATTTTAAAATAGTTTACAATATGGTATTTTTTTAAAATTAATTTTGTAAATGTATGTAATACTTTTTTGTAGATTGAGGTAATATACCAAGAATTATTTCCAGAATTTTTTATTTAGTTGATTTATTAAATTAACTGTAAAAATGTATTGGAAAATTTGACAATATATCATGATTTATTCTAATTATCCATTTAAATCTAAACAAATGATAGCATATATATATATATATATAACAATATATAGTAAAACTTTCTTAAGGTATCTTATATTGAAACGCAATAAATTACCATTTATTTCATGTGTTTGTGGCTAAAGTTAAAAAATGGATTTTTAATTTCGTTTATATTTTAAATACATTTAAATATAAATCTTAAAAAATCATCTAAAAGTATTTTTCTTTTTTTCAATTCCCCTTTATTAGTTCACTCTCTCTCTCTCTCTCTATATATATATATATTTATATATGTATCTTGTTCAAATTTTCAATCGTCAACAAAATATTTTTATTCATCCACTGAAGTTCAAAAATATTTTTTAAAGCTTGTAGTGGATAACACTTAATGTCAAAACAGCTTTTTTTCAAATATTAATTCATTAATCAAATTTTATTTTTTCATTTTAAATTTATTCTGCATTATTTCAGACGAAGTTAGATTTATCTGCAACAGATGGCGTTAGTAAATTTTTCTAATGAAGACATTCAAAAAAATATTACTTGTTTCTTGTAATTTGGTGTACGCAATATTCAAATATATAAAACAACTAACACATATATAGCGTATAAATACACAAATTGTTTGATGATTGAACAGTAACGTCATACTTTGAAGCTACGCGTGACTATTGACAACGTGTCTCGTAATTTTGAAAGGTGAAGAGGCAAGGGTGACACATGAGCTGACACCTCCTCTCCAAAATTTCACAACACGCCAACGTAACTATAGGCAATTACCTGCGTTTGCTGAGAGGTCATGGTTGAGAACTCATGACCGGCGTTTTAAAATCGTGAGTTCGAGTCCCGGTGCCCTTGAAGACTCACCTTTTTGACTCAGAGTCTTCAGGATGGCGTGCTATAAAAGTTTGGAGAGAGGGGTGTCAGAGCTCATGTGCTCTGTCTTTAGAGCGAGCTCATGTGCACTTAAAGCACAGAGCTCTTGTGCTTTAAGTGCTCTTGTAACTTAAAAGTAGTTCAAAATTAAGAGGTCCTTCGCCAATAGCCCTATTAAAACTTCAAAATACGACATAATAATCAATCAATCAATTGAGCCTAAGCATATTTAATGTGCTTTGGCCTCTCTACGAAATTTATGCGCGTTTTTTACACAGAACATCGTTTAAGCACACATAAGCCATTTTCATGTGCTTCTTAGGAATACCTTAATCGGCGCTTGAATACTCCCTATTAAATATACGTCAAATATATAATAAACATATAAGCAACTACAAAATTTTTTAAAGTATAAAATATTTAGATTTTTCTATTAAAAATATATGCACATAATAAAAACTTTATTATTAACAGTAGTAAAATATTTAGATAGTTTTCTATGTAAAAAATATTACTTGTATTACACATCTTAGTATCAATTGTATTATAAACTAACACGAACAGATTAATATATATTTCTAACAGACTATATCGTATTTAAGTAAGTTTACATAGTTCTTCTAAATGTGCATAAAACATTATTCTGTGTAATTACAACATCTTAAAGAATATTCTTCTTAAATTGTATTATTAAACTATAACACGAAAACAGAAATTAATATATATTTTTCTAACCAACTATTAAAATCTATACCAGTTTAAATATCTATCATCAAATGCCCTCTTATCTTATGGGTAAATCAAGAAAAAATGAGAGGTTTTTTTTTTAAAGAATACTTTTTCTCTATTCAAAGCTTGATAAAATAAAAGTTTTTCACCAAAGTACGATAACGTTTAATGTTTCTAGTAATTTATTTACTTTATAAGTAATTGCTTTCATAAAATTTTCTTATAGTTTTCATCTTGAGTTTTCTTGCTTCTTTTTGATGTCAGAAATAGCTGGCGAAAATGTAAATTTATGATAAGAAAAACCCATTTCACTAATGTGCTGCTATTACGCTTTCATTTTACGAATATATTGGATTTTATTCTTCATCTCATGGCATTATAAAATAACTTGCATAATATTTTAATAAAAGTAAATGTAATTTATTCCATAAGTGAAGTATATGTATGATTAGAAGAGCTATTTTTTTTGAGAATTTTGCTTAAATTTTAGCGTGTAAAGTGTGTAAGAATACAAGAAAACTTTTTAACCAAATCATGCTATTATTTTTCACCAATTTTTTTGTGATTGAAATAAAAGTTTATTTTATTTTAATTTATTGATTCTTTGGATTTTACAAGCTATTGTTTGAGGAATTTAAAAAAAAAATAATCAATGAATTCGCTAAATTTATTTTTCGGTAACAAAAAAAAAATTTATTAATATTTATAAGGATTATTTTCATAAAAGTTTGAAAAATGTTTTTACTTAACAAATGTTTTTTTGTTAATTTTTGAGTTAATGGTTTAAAATTTTTATGCTTTATATTTTTTTGCTCAAAAAAAAAAAAAAAATTTAATAAATTTTAATAATTATGTTATATAATGAGAATTTGTAAATAAGAATGTAAAATTTAAAATAAAAAAAAAAAAATCATGCTATTATTTTCAAATTTTTTTGTATTGAATAAAGTTTATTTTATTTTAATTTATTGATTCTTTTGGATTTTACAAGCTATTGTTTGAGGAATTTAAAAAAAAATAATCAATGAATTCGCTAAATTTATTTTTCGGTAACAAAAAAAAATTTATTAATATTTATAAGGATTATTTTCATAAAAGTTTGAAAAATGTTTTTACTTAACAAATGTTTAATTTTTGAGTTAATGGTTTTAACAATTTTTAGCTGCCTTATATAAACAGTTTTTGTGCTCAAAATACAACTAAAAGCTAACAATTTAATTTTTTACATAAACATTTAAAATTCATGAAGTTATTTTAAAATTCTACTGCTTTTACAACAAATGGCGTACACGCGTGTACAGTGTATAAAAATCTAAAACATTGTGACGGGGCTATCCGCGTGAATTTCCAAACTAATCCTCTTGGGTAACTTTGGGACCAGCATTTATTCTATTTCACAGCCTCTTCGGGAAAAACACAAGATAGTTATATGCTAATTAATTCGACTATATAAAGTCTAGATTTCGTAAATGTTAGAGTGAGAGAGAGAAGGAATTGCCAAACTATATGTAAGTATCGTCTACGGATCACTTCAACGAGTTTAGTGCGTATTTTATAGTATTTGATATATTTAAAGTAAAGTACTAGATTAATCATTAAAGGGATCAAAGGAATTAAATTTAGTACCGACCTGATGTTAGCAACAGTTAATCTCCTTGTCAATTCTGATATCTGAGATTACTTAGACGGGAATATTAGATTTGAATGTTAGATTTGAGTATTAGATTTGAGTATTAGATTTGAGTATCAGGATTAATCTAGGTATTAGAGAATCACTCCAAGGTTTCCACTTATAAATTGAATTTGTGCTTGTTAATTGTGTTTGTCTTTCTTCAATAAATAATTATTGTTATGGCTTTTGTTGGTGATGATATGTTTCCTCCTACACCAGGCGCGTCGGGCAATGTGAACTCAGTCTAAGATAGGACTGGTTTACGACAACATTTTTTTTAAAAATTTAAATCATGCTGTAGTTTTTCTCAAATTATTTTAATTGGTATAATTATTTCCCTAAACAATAGATTTCAGAATAAAATATTTCATTAAATATTAGACAATTTTTCTAGCATCTATAGGAAAGTGTCATCAGATAAAACAATTACATAATCATTTATTTCTTTTGAAGCTTATGAAATAGTATTTTTATTATTTTTGTACATATTTTCCAACATTAATAAATACTAAAATAATTTATGAGTGACTCTCTATTAAGAAAGAAGGAAAAAGCAACTTCAGTGGGTAAAATTAATACCTAGTTAGGCTAGAAATTCTGTAAAACTGGTTTTACTGTACACACACCATTCCTGTAAGAAAGAACAATAAGCAGACGGGGACCAAAAGGTTTCTCAATTTAAAATCAATGCGTTTTAAAAGTATAGATCATAGGTTCTCAAAGTGGGCGATAACGCCCCCTTGTGGGCGTTGGAGGTTTTCAAGGGGTCAGTAAAAGACCCAAAGAAAATTAGGGGGCGTTGAGATGACACGGAGGGGTTTGGGCAGATTAACCAAAAAAGATTAAAAAAACACGGTGATTTACTTACAAAAGTAAACTTTAATACTGTTTACTTATGTTGATTGTGTATATTTAAATCATTTTTATATCACATGTGTACGAAAAATGATATTTCGGTTGTTCGCGAAGTGGATGAAAAACTTAAACATTACATTACATTACATTCAGACCTGCATTAAATTGAATGATATAGTGCTTCTTAATTTCTGTAGTGCACGAATTGTCTTTGTCTGTGAAGAGTAGGAAAAATGTTTCGTCCACTGCATTTCATTACGTATATTATCCAAGTAACATAATTAAATATGTTAACCAGAAATTAACGTGATTCTTTAAAGGCTGAAACTGTCGATTTATATTTATTTTGAAAGCAATAGTTTATTATGAATTACTTCGTATCATCAAAACCCCTACCTGTCTTTATAACAGGTAAGCTAAAAGTTTTATTCCACTCTTTTAAATGAAGAAATTCAGTAGCGTTTTAATTCCAATAATACCTATGACTAAAATATATAATATTACACACATTTAAATACACTCATGTCCATAAATTAAGTATAATGAAGTTCAGGCAAAGAAAGAGACAGAAGCAAAACAAATTGACTTACTTGTAAAGTCTATTTATTAAACAAAAGGTAAACAGCAAAAAAGATGCTATATGTTTGACATAATTAATAAAAATTGCGATTTTTACTCCCTGGAGCAAATTTTATAAAAGAACCTATTTACAAAAAACAGTATAACATGGTTAGTATGATGGTTAATACGGAGTATGTCTCCCGGACGATGCAATACAGGCCTTACAACACCTATTCATGTTGAGTATCAAATTATCAATCTGATCTTGGGGAATATTACACCACTCATCAAGCAATGCCCTCCGAAGTTCCGGTAGACAGGTGGGAGGGGGTTGACGGGCTGCAATTCGTCGGCCAAGCATATCCCACACATGCTCTATTGGATTCAAGTCCGGTGAGTATGCTGTCCAATCCATACGGGTGATATCCTTCGATTGAAGGCATTCGTCTACAATGTTTGCACGGTGAGGACGGGCGTTGTCATCCATAAACAGAAATTCAGCACCCATGGCACCCCGAAAGAAACGTACATGTTGTTCCAGAATGACGTTCCGATAGATGTGGACTGTCATTGTTACACTCTGAACATGCAGGTCAGTTCTGGAACCAAGAATAATTCCTCCCCAAACGAGCCATCCTGCACCACCGTAACGGTGTCGTTCAATGGTGGTAACGGGTACCTGGGGCTCTCCATATGAAAGTCCGGCGAGAATCAGACTGCAAACTAAACCTGGACTCGTCGAAAAACATCACACAAGACCACTGTTGCGATGTCCACAATACATGCTCTCTACTCCAGGTTAATCGCAGGCGACAGTGGGTTGCGGTAAGGGGAACACATCTGACAGGCCTACGAGCATATAGACCAATGTGCCCTAAGCGTCTGTACACGGTCTGCCTTGAAACTGTCGTACCGGTAGCTGAAGAGAACTGACGAGATAGGTCTGATGCTGTGTTCCGTCTGTTTCTTTTGGCAGTAACTGCCAAATACCGGTCCTCATTCGGCGTTGTAACTGGGGGCGACCTGTGCTGTAACATCTACTCCCATTACCATCAACTTGGAATCGTTGCCGAAGCCTGGAGATGACACTCTGGGCCATTCCAAGTTTCTCGGATACTTTCAGCTGGGTACGTCCACATTCCAGTCGTCCGATAATTCTACCACTTAAAAAATCATCCAATGCTTCCTTTGTGCCATAACTATGCGGTTATTGCACTGAAAGGCTTTTAAAGCGGTTGTGAACAATTTTACTTCTTTGCCACCATTCCTTATATACCCCTCTCTTACACTCTCGTCTTTGTGACGTACTATCCGCGCCATCTGGTGGTTTCCTGTAATTTGCATATTCTTCTTCAAGATGTGTGTGATAATTCTACAGGCAAAATTTTTATTTTAGAGTTCAATTTCTGTGTGATTCTTAATTATCTTTAATTTATGGTCATGAGTGTATATTTTTTGCCTATAGCTATTTCAGATTCGCAAGTAAAAAATTGGGGCTTTAGAGAAAAATTAAACTTAAAAATATATTCTCTTAGTAATAGGATATTTTTTTAAAATTTGACTTTTGTTTTCACTTTGAAATATGTACTCTCTTATGTCTCTAGAGTGTGAGGGGGTAGTATCGAAATAGTTACTAGAAACGGGGACAGGCCGCCAGTTCAAAAAAGGTAGGGAACCTATGGTATAGATTGTGATGCCTCATTTAAATTTCAAAGTGAGTGATTTTGAAAGACCATAAAATTCAGAACAATATTTTGATAATAAGAACGATTTATTTGTTAGCATATCATTTTAACTATATTTATGTCAGATTTTATTCACATTATTCTAGAATGTATTGCTAAGTTTGCTAGAATCTGATTTTTAAATTTTTCTCCAAATTCTTAACTTTACCATCCAAATTACAGAATTCCATTAATTATTATGCTCTTAATTCATTTCTTATAACAATCAGTTTCATTTTCCTTCAGATGCATACAATTATCTTAAATAAATAAAGTTCAGAATTTCATACTTTTACATGATAAGAAAAAGGGAAAAAAAGGGTATTAATGTTGAACGATTTTTTAACATGAAAACATTTTTAAATATTTGATAACTTTTATTATTGTATCTGTAGTTAGTTTAGTATTTTTACATTTCTTATTTTATAATCTACAGAAATACACAAATGAACTTTGTTGTGTTGATTTATTTAAATTCTTTTTTTATTGGCATGCTTTATGATTTATTTGAATATTAGATATAAATGCTGAAATATTTCAGTCCGATTATTTTATTTTTTATTTTATAAATGTATTTGTTTTATTTTTGAATTACAATTTCATCTCAATTATACTACTATTTTTTTTTAAATTATAATTTTTATTTACTAAACATTAAATTTATTCTTTTGTAATACTATTATGTAAACTAATTTTATCTATAATATTATTTTGCTTTTCATAATTTAGTTTTAATTTGTTTTATTTATATTTTTTATGTGTGCAGCTGTAAATTACTAAACTTGTATTATATAAAATTAAGAAATTGTTATATGGGTTGTTTATTTAAAAAATTACTTCAATTATAAATTTAAATAATTTTATTATATAAAATGAAATAATTTTATTGAAATAATTATAATATTTTTAGTGAAAAAATTACTTTAAATAAGCTTTTTAATTATGAGAGTGAAAATCTACTACTACCCTAGTTTAAAGGTAAATTTATAACTTATATTTGTACTTATTGTTAAAATCCTAGTATGATAATTAAAAACTAAAATTAAGATAAGAAACTTTAAGCATAAGTTTAAAAAAGTATACTAATTTTCTTTTGCAAAAAAAAAAAAATAAATTTTTGCATCATTAAAATCTTTTCTGTTTAAAACACTTTAGCCGATACTTTTTAATTTAATTCGCTACTCCCCTATTGGCGGATTTTAATAATTAGTTTGTTTAGTCATCCAAATTATATTGAAACTCGTATCTGCATGTTTAGCTTTATCTATTTCAGTTAATAAGAGCTTTCGTATGTATAAAAAAGTGTTTACCATTTTTAGCTTACCGTATTTATAAGAATTCTAGACATGCAGCCTATGTAAATTAAGTTAAATTAATGGTCTATGCAAATTGGAATTCATATTTAATGTAATGAATACCAAAAGTTATTTATATCTAAATTGGTTTTATAAAAAGAAACAAAGGTTTTTAAGGCTATTTTATTGTGTTAAACAATATTTTACCACTATAGTTAAGATAATAGCCCAGCGTCTGAGAGGTAGCTTAGCGCTCTTTCACGTCACAGGTCCGGGGTTTAAACCTTGGGCTGAAAAAGGTTTACTGGGCCTTTAATCCCTTTAGGGGGTTGACAACTGAGTACCAAGCTTGTTTGGGAATTAAACACTGGGGTGTCGCGTCAGACTGACACTCTGACCGGAATATCTGGTCATGCACTGCAATTTTCAAGGTCAGGAAAACTGAGATGTGAACAGTAGGCACTCATGGGCTGTTGTGCCACTGAGTTTAGTTAAGTTTAGTTTGAGTTAACAGAATAATTAACAAAATATATGTATGTACTTGGTCCGTTATACTTTATTAATGGAATTCAAATGTATTGTAGATATTTCGTTTTAGCTTACTACCCAAAAGATATTTCGATGTTAATGCGCTTTATATAAATAGAGTTAATTTTTAAAAAAAGCATTCTCAAAGCTAGGTATTAGATAGTTTGTCAACAAAGTGAAAGAACACTAATTAGATATATTTTTGAATAATTAATTAAGGAAAGATAACAATTATGTGAAACTAGCAGAAAAAATATTAAAAACATCATTTGGGTTATTATAATTTTATAATGTTAATTTCCATAAAATTAAAAAAAATTACATTTTTTTATAATGATAATTCATGGCAAAACAGTTAAAATTTTAATAATTTGAAATATAATCCGAAAATTTAATGTACACGTTTTATTCCACAGATCATTACACTCAATTCTTGCAGTACATCTAAAATATTCTTTCACAATATCAACTTAATAAAAAAAATTATGACTTCACAATTATTTATAACACTTTACAATTTTTAAAAAATTATGTCAAAGATTATTTTATTTTCCGAAATTTGCTTATGGTATCAAAATGAACTTAAGAGTGATTTGTCATTTAAAATAACTCACACTAAAATTTGAATGTTGAATATAACTAATTTTAAACTCATTCAAATTCGAATTGTAAGACGTTTTTATTGTCTGTTTATTGTTTTCTTACAAGAGCTAAACCCTTGCAGAGAAACCAGTTCTACAGAATTTCTAAAACAACTGAGGTAATAAGTTTTTTTTCCCCTATACAAGTTGCCTTTTCCCTCTTATCGAAGTTATTTTCCCATTCATTGCGATTTATCTATCAATCATGTTTATCAGTATCATTTTCTCTAAGTACCGATGAAATCTTCTCTATTTGTATAATTCTGGCTGAATAATGTACTATCATATTTCATAATATTTATATACAATTTGGAGGGTCTGACCCATATATATATATATATATATAAACAAACAGTTATTATTATTATATATATAATGGCCTCTTCTAGAATTTTCGAAAGCAGACAGAAAAATTTTAGCAATTTTTGTCTTTAGATATTTATTTCAAATTTACTCAACTAAACAACAAATATGGAGATCTCATAACATTCAGTCTGCAAATACGATTTATAGCAGTTTAACTAAATCGGTGTTATATTTTATTTGATAAAATATAGCAATGGTTACGAGTATCATTGTCTTTATGAGCATTACAAATAATAAAGATTTATTATAGAGTGAACTGATTATGGAAAGAAATGATTATGGATTACAAATATACTGGAAAAAAGGGAATAATACTTCACAATTCTTATTTTTCTTCTTGGAATGTAAAGTTTATTCAATAACAGTTTTCAAAAACTCTTTATTTATACATAATGAGTTTTGGAATTGTAATAAAAATTAAATTATGTAGTAAATAATCAATTTAATAAAAAGGGGTAAGAAAAGTGTGAATTGTAACATATTAAAAGTTTTATTATATCTGATATTTTCGTGATCTATTTACAATAAATCTTAAATTTCCAATAATTCCTTCCAATAACTTTGGAAACATTCGAAGATCAGTTTCAAATATTCGAGGGTTTTTTTTTGTGTTAAGGATCAGTACATTAGTTTTTAAACTTTAATTATTAATCCACTTATCCCACAGTGTTAAGAAAAGGAAAAACATTATAAATCGTTTATTCTAAAGAAAGCTAGGGCATTGCCCCTTATAAATTTTCCCCAAGTATCTTTAGAATTCGAATAAAATTTTCGACATAGACAACTGTAATCAATTATTTAGTTTTAAAAGTAAATTAGTTTGAATTATTTAAAATATAGAAGTTAATTAACTGTTTTAATTTAGTTTATTAATTGTTCTATTAAGAAAATAAGCTAGTTCTTTCTAAGTAGTTATCAGAAGGATATTTAATTAGCAGTGATGAAAATTAATTACGATAATTATTAAAGATGCCCTTTTTTGACGACTATACCTTCATAGGTATCATCCTCTTTATTTGATGATTTAAGACTGTGAGATCAATCAGCAATTGTCCCTAGGAAACACTAGTGTATTTTTAATTTAAATCACCATTAATACGCATAGACAACATGTATTTAATGGAATTATCTTATTTTCCGCAGGGAGTAAAGCAGCTTATTTTATTTTAAGATCACAAAGAAGATATTGTTTAAGATCTTAAGAAGCATGTGTTTTACTCCTAAATATAGTATTCTATACCTCATTTTTGACACTTGAATCTGTTAATCGTTGGTATAAAACTAGACTTCTGGCTACCCAAAATGCAACATTACTAAGAAAGTACACAAATCACATGAAAATTTCATCGTGATAAAACCGTTATGAGATGCAAATAATTAGATTTAGAGTACATTTTCCCACCAAAGACTCCTGTAGCACCACCAACAAAAGCTATATAAAGAGAGATCTTAATGCATTTTAGAAATAAAATAGAGTCCCGAAAACTTGGCACTCAATAACCTAGAAGTCCGGATAACTCGGTCACACTCTAACAAGGTGTCCAATGCCGAAATTATTGCTGCTATCATAGTTAGTGAAAAAATGACAGAAAATGATTGAGTCCTTAACGTTAAGGACACCATACAAACTTCTAAAATATCACATAGTGAGGGATTAAAGACTGTCGAAACCGTTCTTTGGAATTTTTAACAAGATGCGTCGGTAATGAAATTACTGTTTCTTCATCGTCTTGTGTTGAAGCAGCAAAATGCAGAGGGCAATATATATATATATATATATATATATATATATATATATATATATATATATATATATATACGTAAGATAACAAAACATTACGCATTTCTGTAAGAAAAGAGTCATTCAATTCCTACTATTAGCTCACACTCTCTATATATTTATTCAATTCCTTCTATTAGCGTTCTCACTCTTTCTCTCTCTCTCTCTCTCTATATATATATATATATATTGCTCAAATTTTCAAACATTAGTAAAATATTTTCTATTCATCCAATCAAGTTCAAATAATTTTTTTAACTTGTAGAGGATGATACTTGGTGTTAATATAGTTTTTTTAAATATTAATTCATTAACTACTAGTTAATTAGTTACCGGTTTTTGATGCCAATATAGATTTATTTAGATTGTTGTAACAATGTAAATGTTAAAACAATGATAAAAGTTGGCATCGAAAACTGGTTTTTCACTTAAACTAGCTAAACCAGATATGCATTGTTACAACAATGCAGACAAATCTTATACTTATTCACGATTACCCAGTGTGTTTTCACAATTTTGGTCACCCTTCTCTCCACATTAGGCCAAATTTTCGGGACTCTACTGTATTGGAATTCCTTTACTGGGAAGTTGTTTTATCAAACAATTTTAAAATCCCTTGAAGAAGGATACTAATTATATTATTGTATATTTATAAGCTCGATTGGGGACAAATTGTTATCCTTCCGAGAAATCGTGGATTATGTCGGATGGAGTCAAGCAACAGTGATGCAGATCTGTAATCAATACATGCAGGAGGAAACGACTGATTGAATCAGCATTTTCACACCAACATACGTCATGATCGACACATCGTGAGTATGACAGTGATGGATCTATCTGGAACATCATACACCATACCATAATAAAAACGTTCTGTTTCACAACAATGTATCCGAACATACCGTTAGATGTCATTTGTCTCTTAGTGGAATGTCAAGTCGTTTATTATATTTGCTCCAGGCCTCAAGTGCTTGCATCTGCAATGGCGTATTGAATGAATGACCAAGACAACTTAGTGACACGATATTGTTTTTACCAACGAATTACGGTTTTATTTGTAATGCATGGATTATCCGGTTAAAATCCGTAGACACTACAGAGATATTTTGCTTAAATTATGCCTTACGCATAGCCATACGGGTCCTACATCCTGTATTGCAGTTTGGAGAGGTATTGAATGCTTCTTCATCTCCCTGGTACAGTTCTTCTCAAACTTTCAATGTTTGTGACCCAAATTTTAATCATAATTTTCAACGCGCCCCCCTTCGTACAATAACAATGTAATATGACATAAGAGAGGCTGCAATACGACTTTAATTATAAGCCACCGAAATTAACAAGATAGAATTTAATTTTGTATATTACAAGCCCATGGGAGGTCACTAGTAAGTTTTTAAACCTGTTCTTAACTTAGTATTGATACATTAATTATCAAGTACATTGTGCTTGATACATTTTTAAGTGTATTATATCAATATGAATGTATTTTGCTTTTCTTCTTTTCAGTAAATTGCTATTTTTTTTAAACAATCTTCTATTTTCGACAGGCTTGTGCCCCTCACGTAGGTTTGTCACGCCTCCCAGTTCGAGAAACGCTGCCCTCTCTGGCAATGCCTGTGTGGTGAATACTAATCCACATACTCAGTTAGATGATGCAACCAAGCTGGAAAAGCTAAGGTATTCTATTTGAATTCGTATAAACATATTCACAAAGTACATAAATAAAAATAGTGGTAATCATTTATACAGTATGCGAATCTACTTACAGCGAAGATAGCGAATGGTCTATATGCCACGAATGAGGGGTGGAGCCACATTATCTCCCTGGGGAGAAAAAAGATTAAGCTTGTCCACCTTGGTTGTTGGATTTAACTGAGCGTACGGGTCAACGTTACGAGAATGTGCAGATTAGCACCCCCCCCCCCCCGTAATGGTGACCCGTACGCTCACTGACAACATAATAGTGACTTGAAGTTTCACCTGTCGCAACACCTGTATAATGACCATTTAGTACTATGCCCATGAAAGTTTTGTGCCTAAGGTTTTGTGTCTTACTTTCACATCTTGCCAGCAGATAAATTCCAACAA
Organism: Trichonephila clavata; assembly: GCA_019973975.1. Classification (NCBI taxonomy): domain Eukaryota; kingdom Metazoa; phylum Arthropoda; class Arachnida; order Araneae; family Nephilidae; genus Trichonephila; species Trichonephila clavata. The sequence continues at coordinate 59,809 of BMAO01018712.1, read as the reverse complement.
GACATTGTGTGACTACACGCAGTGACGTCTTAAGGCACTGGGCTCCTATACAAATGTAAACCCCATCTGCGACCTATTTAAGTAGACAGTATACAATGTACGTTGTCAAGTACCCCCATAAATGGTAAAGCGTAACAAATCAATATGCTTGAATCAAAATCTCACAAACACACAAGGCACAGACTAACTCGTCATTTCGATTAAGGTTTCTGACTACTTGCGACAACTTTTTTTTTGAAAAAATGGAGATTTTTTTGTGGTTTTTAGACTTGTTTAGTACATTTTAAGCAAAATAAGCTAAAATTAAGAAGAGAAAAAGAACTTATTATTACTAAAATGGGAAAAAATGGGTAAACATTGACAACAAATAACATAAACGCGATCCATTCTGTACCAAAAGTTTATGAACAAATTTTTAATTTTTCAATTCTGATGTGTTGCTATGTTATTAGTTTTTTAAATGACCTTCAGGATAAGAGATATTTTAATTTTTACAAAAATTAGAGCACTCTATCTTAATTATGATATGAAATTGCTTAAAAAACAGTGATTATATTACCATAAGGGACTATAAATTTTGTAATAAAACGGTGATTGATACATCTGAAGGTCAAAATACTTCCCCTATTATACATAGCATACACAAAAAAAATCAGTTAATTATTTTCTAAACTTTTTTAGCAATCGCTGACTGCGTTGAGAATTTAAAAAAAAAACACTTTTCAAGTAAAACGCGTTTTAAAGTAATGATATCTTGCTTAAAGTAATGCATTTGCTTTTACTTAAACACTTGTATTTTTTGTTCTAGTAAACAGAAAATAATACACTTGGTATTTTTATAAAGCTTATAAGATGTCCTATAAAATAAAATCATAAAAAAATTGTCAATTTTTGGCAAAATTCACAATTTTAGGTTTGTCGGATACCTTAAATAAGTAATTATGGTGTATGGTAGTAGGCCCAGAGCTAGACATGAACGAGGTACATAACATAATAAGGCATTTTTGCTACTGTTCTCATTTGGCTTATAGTTGCCAGTTGGCATACAGTTTGAAATTCACATTGTTTCGGAGAGTATGTCTGAGACAGGCCGATTTATAAGCTAATTTCGGGCCCTGGGCGCGAAAAAGATCTACGGACCCCCTTGGCACTGGAGAATCGAAATCTATAGCCAGAAAATCTGCTTAAGTCCAGCTTATCCGAGTTCTTTCTAGCCTCTCCGGGCCCCGGAACCCTGGGCACCCATGCCAAGTGCCTAATGGATAAACCGACACTGATCCGAGAATAAAATTTCACGATTAAAATTGTTAGGTTCGTTATTTTATCTAGGACTTGTAAAGAACAAGAGTATGCTTCTAACCATCTCCTTGACCTATGGCTTCAAATGTCTGGATCCGGTTTTTAAATTTGTAAGTTCTAAAAGCCTTGAAAATAAAACCTTCACAGCAGCAATTTAATAATATTCAAGTGTCTAATAAAGTAAAAATTAATTTTAGAGATTTATATCTTAAGTGAATTTTTCAATTCAACTTATTTAGAAGATTGATATTTTACAATTCAACATTCTTATATGCATAACGAACATTATGTCTGAATGTATTACAAATTGTTCTTAAAATACGTAATGTTTAAATTTAAGTTAATTACTTGCTTGAAAGAATTTATTTTTCAAACATATATTTGTTGTTTAACTTTGAAATGACCAGAATAACAAGTTTGTTCCGAATAACCGCGTTCGATATTTCATTCTAAAACTCTTTTTATTAAGAATTTATGTTACAAAATCGAAAAGAGAATAAGTATATTATCATTTTGTAGATAAGAAATAGAATTTCATGGAAGAAAAAAAAGGGGAAACAAAGATAAGATTTTTTTGTTCGAATTGCCTTTTATCAGAGAACCACTTATTCTGTTTTACTTTATCTTTGATCCTGAGCAAAACTACTTCCATTTCAAATTTCTCTTGTTCGGTATAGAAGCGAACGAATACGTTTTTATGAATAACAAATCAATCATTTTCTTGACCGTTCCTCAGAATTGGATCAAGAATCGAAGGATTTTTTTTACAAAACGGTTATGTTTCCATCAGGGTTGGAAAGAAAAAAAAGAAAGTTCTAATTTTTTTTCATAGCCTCTTTCTCTAAGATTGCTATCCATGCTTACTTACACTGTGGCAACTCTCTCTCTCTAATGCTGCCAAAATGTGCATTAAAAGAGAAAAATTCGGATTCTAAACCCCGCTGGGATCTGCATTCCTCATATCTAAGAGAAGAAAGGGTTCTGGCGCCGTTTCCCCATGACGTCACGGATAGGCGTGGCTCTTGACCCAATCCTTGCAAATGTACCATCAATCACTGTCAGGAGTCTTCCTCGCTCTAAGTGCATGCGGGGTTTGAGCAATGGGGAAGATCTATGTATATATAGATAGTTATATAGATATACGTTTTTCTTCGTATCTTTCCGCTGCAAAACTTGCCTTTTTACGGGGAGGGCCTGGAACTTTATTTACGTTTCTTTCATTTATTATGGATCTTTTCGAGGGGGACTTATTTTATTGTTGTGTTTTGTTCGGGACTTTGTGACCTTTGGCGTTATCCTCCTCCAGAGGGTTTTGCAGAACTTATTCTATGGACCTTGGGAAGGCACTGGTTACGTAGAGATTATACTGATTTCATTGGGGAAAAAAAGGAAAAAATGCTATAAGGGTGGGGAAAAAATCTGTACCCGAAAAAGAAGATAAAAAAAAAGAATGTTAGTACGTAAAAGAAGAGATTTTGTAGAGAGTTTGTGAAGAGAGAAGTACTAGTTTTCTCTGGAACTAGTTTTTCATATCTGGGTTTTATTCCTTTCATTTTTGTTTGACTAGGTGGTGGCGATAGTAAAAGGGAGGAAAAAGGGATGTTTCTTTTTTTTCCCTCCTGAAAGTTGAGATTAAGTATTCTTGGAGAATCAAAGATTGGATCTTACGTATCTTTGGCAGTCGTTCTACTTTATTTATTTATTTTTTTTTGTATCTCATCTCTTTTCTATCCTCCTTGTTGGTTTCATTTTGTTATCGTTCGACTCCAGCTTTAGGATCTTGTCCCTTGTTTCTTTGTACCTTAGTTATATTCTTAAACACTGTAGTTTCTTGACTGGCAAAAGTTCGTATTAGATGGGTTACTTTTCGTATTTTAAAAGACTTTTTTGCCCTAGTTATTATAAATTAAGTCCAAATAGCATTCATGTCATACCAGGAAAACGCGAAACAAATTAACTAAAACATATTTCTTAAAGTTTTGAATTTAAGGGTCATGTCAATGTTTCTATTTATTAGTAAGCTTAACATAATTAAATTAAAACACTTATTACTAAATACAACAGGACTTAGTGATACTTGTAGTATGATGTCAATAAAAAATTAGAATAATAACAAAAACCATTAAATATTTTTAAGCATTCATTGTTTAATATTTTAAATACACACAAAGAAAACAGAAATTACATACATAATTAATTAATATACTCATCAAATCAAAAATAACAAATAGTATAAATTTATGAAAAAATGTTATTCGTAATTACAAAGATCGATGAAGAGATTGAATTGCAATCATCTTAAGTTTTAGGTATTTTATTATGTGAGTATTCAATTTACTTTTTATTTAGCTAAATAAATAGAAAAATTACAACAATAAATATTATTTCATGGGTTATTGTTAATTTCTTGCAACGCAATCAATTTCGGAAATATTGGAACGCATTAGTGTTTTTTAAAATTGTTTTTGACAACTTTTACGTAACTGTTCTACAGTATTAAAATTAAAATAAATGAGGGAGCCGTGTTAATATCAAGATTCATTATCAAGGGACTGTTGCGTTTTGGCTATATATTTATCACATATAATTTTGATTAATCCTCGTAGGTATTAAGTTTTTATTTAAATGCATATGTAATTTAATTATATACGGTGAAAATCGCTTAACACGAAACTGAGAGGACTGAAATATTTTTTCGTGTTAAAGGATATTTCAAAAGAAACATATATTCAACAAAATTAAAGTATCCGATTGGTTGCAACAACTTTTTTTTTATTTAAAAAAATGGAGATATGGGGATTTTTTTTTGTTATTTTTAGATTTGTTTAGTACAATTTTAAAAAAAAATATGCCAAGATTAAGAAGTGAAAAATAAATTATTATTACTAAAATGGGAAAAAATGAGTAAAAATTGAGAAAAAATAGCTTAAACGTGGCCCATTCTGTACCAAAGGTTTATAAATAAATTTTATTTTTTTCAATCTAACGTGTTGCTATATTATTCATTTTTGAAATGACCTTCAGGATAAGAGATGTTTTCTTTTTTACAAAAACTAGAGCACTTTATCTCAGTTATTATATGAAATTGCTTAAGAAAACAGTGATTATATTCACATGAGGGACTGTAAATTTTGTAATAAAACAGTGATTGATAAATCTGAAGATTAAAACAATTCTACTATTATACAGAACTTACAGAAAAAATTTCAGTTAATTATTTTCAAAACCTTTTTAGCAATCACTGGCCCCGTTTGATTATTTTCCAAAAATCACATTTCGAGTAAAACGCGTTTTAAAGTATGATATCTTGCTTAAAGTGATGGCATCTGCTTTTACTAAAACACTAGTAGTTTTGTTCTAGAGAACGGAAAATGATAACCTTAGTATTTTTATAAAGCTAGTAAGATGGCCTATAAAATAAAATCATAAAGAAAAATTGTCAATTTTTGGCAAAATTGACAATTTTAGGGTATTCGGATACCTTAAGTTTATTAGAGTACATTTTATTCGCATAGGTATATGTGTGTATATGCATATATTTAGTAAAAACCGTTCAAACATTTCGTAATTTGCTCTCTTTTTTTTATTTATTGACAGTAGAATTTGAAATACAAAAATCTTAACAGATTTCTGTTTTTGATCATCAGCCTTATGAAGCCCCATCTTCATTTTAAGCAAACTAGCAGTTTGCTCTTCCCCTCTGAACTCTTTGCGATTGTACTCACAAAAAGATTCTTCAAAAACAGAAAAAAATGCGAACCAAACTCACTGATTTTTATTCACACTGCGATGCTCTCGTCAACGAAATTTTCAAAGCCAACTGATGAGAGAGGAGTTGTTTTTGTGTGGCGTTTGGGGGGGGGGGGAGAGGATGGAGGGGAGAGGATGAAAGTAGCTTAGATATACAAAATTGGTTCGTGTCAAAGGCTATTCCAAGGATATTTCAAAGCCTCCTTTCCACGAAACCACCTCTCTTTCATTCACACCCCTCTTAAATCTAGCCAGTGCGGCTGGTATTTTCCGTACTTTGTTCATTCCCAGAAAAAAAGTGTTTTCATGTTAAGGAATTTTATTTCGTGTTAAGAGAAATTTTTTGTTCTGTAGTAGTTTTTCTGCATTGTTGTATTATTTCGTGTTATCTGATATTTCTTCTTAAGGTATTCGACCACTTGCTTAACTTTTTTTTTAAGAAATGGAGATTTGTCTGTGGTTTTTAGATTTATTTACTAGTACATTTTAAGAAAAAAAAGGCTTTAACTTAAGAAAAGAAAAATAAATTATTACTACTAAAATGGGAAAAAATGGGTAAAAATTGACAACAAATTACATAAACGGGACCCGCTCTTTACAAATAGCAAATGAACAAATTCTCAAATTTTAAATTTTGATGTATTACTTTGCTAGTCCTTTTTGAAATGACCTTCAGGAAAAGAGATATTTTAATTTTTACAAACAAGAGCACTTTATCTTAGTTGTTATATGGAATTGCTTAAAAAACAGTGGTTATATTCACATAAAGAACAGTATATTTTGTAATAAAACATTGATTGGTAAATCAGAAAGTTAAAACACTTCTACTGTTATACAGAACATACACAAAAAATTGCAGTCAATTATTTAAAAAACTTTTTGAGCAATCGCTGTCCCCGTTTATGTTTTTCGAAGAAAAAAAACACATTTCGAGTAAAACGCATTTTAAAGTTAGATATCTTATGTAAAGTTATGGCATCCGCTTGTAGTTTTTGTTCTGTTGAATAGAAAATAAAAAACTCGGTATTTTTTAAAGCTAATAAGATGGCCTATAAAATGAAATCATAAAAAAATTGTCAATTTTTTAAAAAAATCATGATTTTAGGTTAATTGGATACCTTAAGTGTTTTCGCAATAAACGTATTCCCCTGTAATTGATTTACAATCATGTCAAGCTCATATAGGTATTTCCTGACTTCATGTATGGCAGAATTCAAATTTAACAAAAAGGAATGACTTATAAAAAAGATAAATTAAATGAAGGAACAAATTTTATTCAAAAATTGGTTGACAATAATTAAATAAGGCCTTTTTCTTGCGTATATTTAGTAAATAGAATAAAATATCGAAATTTTTAGCCAAATTCTTGTATGTATTATAGACTTATTCTAGAATATTTATGAAAGAAAATATAAATAAATACACATAAAATTCGATATAGCATCAGGTATGAATGCATACACAAGTGCACATATAGGGGTGTAGCTACCACAATATCAGCCGTATGAATGATACGTAGCCCGAAAGCTACAGGGGCCCTAACATATATAAGCACAAAATTGTACAATTCTGAGGGGCCCTCAAAAAGTATCCATATGGAATTTTGATACATGGCCCACTTAAGACTAGCTACGCCAATGCAGACATACCTTTAAACACATGTTGTATATATATTTATGCGTGAATAGTGAACATATTTTGTTGATATTAGAGAAAAGCAGATTAGTAAAATGAATTGAGATTAACCTATTTTAAATATAGGAGGCAGTGGTCACATAACGTGTCATTTTGCTATAAATACAGTTCCAAGAAAAACAGAAGAATCCCCAAATTCTCTCAGCTACAGAAATGCAATGGGGAATTAATAAAGTTGTTATAATCACGTGATTAAGTGAAGGGAAATAGTAATTACACACTGTGTAGGTGGTTTTAAGTAAAAAATTGACCTTAGTTGGTCGCTGAGAATAGTCTCTGTTTAGGTTATATATATATATATTTATATATATATATATATATTCTTTTTCTAGAAATAGGAAATAATTCTATCAACACACGGGGCGTAATCCTTTAAATGTAAGAAATAAAAGGATATTGAGGCTAAGAAAAAATGGTATTCGTAATTACAATACAAAAAAATATTTAAAATTAGAATATAAATTTTCCGGCTAGGTGGCGTGGTTGGTTTGTCGCTGGTTTTCCGCACCTAAGAAGGTAAATTTTCGTGATGCAGAAAATCGACAGCGGCCATGTCGTATGATTATACGGCATGTAAAAGATCCCTAGAGTGTCTGTTTGGCTTGGGCGCTCTCGGTAAAATTAAAGCCTAGTACAGGTTTGCATCGTCAGAGATCAGGTGCCTCCTTCTGTGGAGGAAACTGGGAGTCAAAATTACCTGTGGTGATTGGTATCCGCCAATATGGTACCGCACTACAGAGTGATACCAGCTCCTGGGGATGTACTAGGTCTACAATGGTAAAAGAACCAATCCACCCCATTGGATAAAAAAAAAAGAATTTAAATTTAATATTTAACACTTTTAAACAGCTATTATAAGATGGCTTAAGGACAATTCTCTATACAGAAAAAGGTGAAGAATAATCTCAAAGTTAATAACTATAATCACTTATAAACACCTCGAAATTATATATCAATATAAAAAAAATAATTAGTTAACTTAACTGTTAAACTAAGTTCGAAACTATAAATCCTTTGATTTGCAAACACAATTTTAAAAAAAATTTACAGAATATATAACACAAATAATCATCCCATAATTTTTTTTAAAAAATTCGAAGATTCTTCTCATACATAAACATTTAGTTTACTTTTTCGAGGAGACCTATAAGTAAAAACCGGAACTAAGTAATAAATTGAAACATTTAATGATAAGTAAAATTTATGATACCAAATAAAGAAAGCACTTCATTCTACAACTGGAAGCTATTACGAAAACTACCCAGCGCATTAAGACCCAATTTACCATTGTTTTAATGATACCTGGTTGGAAAAAGACCATAAATAATACAAAAAAAGAACCGGTTGAACATTTATCATATTTGATATTTCACAAAAACTACGGATGAGGGCAGGAAAAAAAAAGATACGTTTATTCTATTTCACGAACGATTCACCCTCTTCGTGTTCGTTCCCATTACCCAAAGCTCTCTCTCTAAAAAGATCTTTTAGACTCCATGGTGCGTTTTATTCAATTCAACTCGCGTTTTTGCTCCGGAAAAATACGTACAACTCTCTCTCTCTCTCTCTGTCTGCTCTTCTAGGGAGAAACAAACCGTCGCGTTTTAAAAATTTAAATCGATCATTTCTTTCTAAACGTACCAGAAATTTCAGAGTAAATCACCCGAGCATCACGGGGGAAAAAATCGAAAGTAGTTTGCGGAAAACTCTGCAGAAAGAACCTTCGAACACTTTAAGGGTGGTTGGGTTTTTTTTAGTTCCGTTTATATCCCCTAAACATTTTCCTGTTTTAGGGCAGAACCATCAATTCCACACTCTGCCAAACACATCCCCATCCCGACCATTACCAATGCACAACATTCAAAATCCGCAGTTATCCACAATTTTGTGGATCGTTTGTCTCCCTTGTATAAGGACCTTGTGGCCTCGCACGCGAAAGATACAACTGGAAGGATTTGCTTTTATCCGCTAGGGACAGGGTCCAGCACAAAGGAACCAATCCATCATCCTTCAGAAGAGGCAGAGGGACATTGGTGGGAGTGGCTTTAGTTCATGATTCATTTTGAAAGGAATAAGTTCTGGATGGATGTAGAGGAGAGTAGATTTGGATATTATATGATTTCTTCTTTTGGAGATGGAGGGAATTTGGAACGGATACTATTGGTACTAATTATATGCTTATTACTTTGAAATTTCTTCAGGAATGTTACTTTAAAAGATTGTAGATTTTGTAGTAAGCATCACTTTTTAATCCTTTGAAGTAAAAAATATCATAGAATAAGCTTTTTAATGTGATCGGATACTACAAACACTAAGAAACACTTTTAAATGCTATACAAACTAATCGCACATGCTGTTAAAATTAAATCTCATCAAAACTAATATTAAGGGGAGTTTTAGGAGTATTTTTAATTAAATTTCTATAATATTACTAATTTTGTGAAAATAAATAAAAGCCATTGAAATTTTGAACCAATGAGTTTTCTTCCTCTTGTATTCTTTTTTTCTTTGAAGCAAGGATCTTTTTATTCCTCTGAATTATGTAGTAAAAAGCACCCCACGCTTTTACCACAACGACATTAATTTTCTCCTTAATCCTTTTATTCTTATGTAAAGAATTATTTTTTTACTTTTTAGTTGGATTCAGTATAAAAGCGTATTTTTTAGTTTTTTAAAACTATAATTTTTTAAATTATTGTTGATAAAGCAGAGTTAGAAATACCGAAACATTCATAGATTTCCGTTTTCTTCTTCTGTTTTTGATCAACAGCCTTAAGAAGTGAATTTCCTTCATTTGAAGTGAAATTGCTGTTTGCTTTACCTCTGAGCTCTTTGCCATTGTGCTCGTTTGAAAAATTCTTCTAACGTAGAAAAAAATAATGTGAACCAAACTCACTAATTTTTACCCACACTTCGATGTACTCGTTAACAGACTGAGGAGAGATGCGGTAGTTTTGTAGGAATGGAGGGTGAAAAAGGCTTAGATAAACAAAATTGGCTCGTGGCACAGGCTACTCCGAAAGTATTTCAAAGTTAAGTTGGCCTCATTTCAACAAACCATATGGAACTATCTCTCTTTCATTCCACACCCTACTTAAATTTAGCTTGCGCGGCTGGTGTTTCAGTATTTTGCTCATCTTCAGACGGAAAATCTTTTCGTGTTGAACGATTTTAGTTTCGTGTTAAGAGAAAAAAATCATAAAAAGACTATGTAGTTTGTCTGAACCGTTGTATTATTTCGTGTTAACCAATATTTCGTCATAAGTGTATTCGCGTTAAGCGTATTTCAATGTATATACGTTTTAGGAACTTGCGTTTTATCGCCACCTTATTGAAGACATTTGAAACGAAGCACATGGTTACCAATTCAGGAGCGTACGACACAGGCGAAAACGGGGTTGCCAATTTGGCGAGTTATTATGAACGTTGGCATTGTTGAGATAGTACTTAAGTACCATGTTTTACAAATATTGTAACAAAAATAATCGTCACATATTTTTAAAGTAATTCCAGGTTTTTTATTTGATTAATAAAAATAAAAATATGTCCGCCCAATTCACGCCAACTAAAAGGCTTAGAGAAAAACTTGGCGAATTACGGATACATGTATGTACACATGACACATGATTGAAATGTCTGGTCTCTTTTAATTAGTAACGAATAGTCTCATCATTAGTAAACGAGACAAAAAAATGTATTTAAAGCATCATATATTATGTATTTGTTACATTTATCCACATGTGCAGTAAATGAAAAATTTTTAGTCTCAATATATTAACAAGATATCAATCATTAGCATGGCCAAGTAATTTTAGCGCGTTTTTCACATGTTGTATTTTACAATAATGCAACTAATGAACTCTTTACTAACAAAAAGTAGCACTGTACTAAAAAAAAATTTTAAAAATGATTAAATTTAAATATGATTCAGCTCATCTAGGGCACAAATGCGACCAAATGCCGAAATCCGAGGTCAATTGGTTGCTTATTGGCTGAGAAAAAGGTACGACAAAATATGGAACGAAGACGAAATTTGCGTCCTAATAGCGCTTTTGTTCCACTACTTGAAAAACGCGCTAAAAATGAAACAGATCAAATACATATGGACACATTTTCCTGAAAACTTATTTTTAAACAAAATAATTAAAAATAAAATAATATTCACATTTAAATACGATATTGATCATATTAAATCTAGTCCTAAAGAGTAATTATTATTATCAGAATCCAATCAATGACGATAATTGATATTGTTAAAATGGTATAAAAGTATTCGATTACGTATAAATTATTTTTTAAATTTGAGATATAATAATTTTTTTCAGGATTTAGTAAAGTGTATTAAAAAAAAACTATAATCGGAAAGAAAAATATATCAAAATGGGAAAAATAGGAGAAAATTTATAGAAATTTACATGTACTTGTAAACAAAAACTTATGAACAAACTTTCAGTTTTTCAAAATTTATATGTTACATTACTGTTCGAATTTAAAGTAACTTATAATATGAGATACTTAAAATTTTTACTGAAAATAGAACATTTTTTTAATCACTATTAAATTGCTTGAAAATCAATTGTTAAATTTTTATAAGCGACTATAAATATTCTTTTTTATAATGCAGCAAGTATTTATCAAAAATGTTTATTAAAACGCTTCTAATATCACGCAAAATATGCACACACAAAATTTCAGTTAAATTATCTTCATATTCTTCTTAGATCCAGTCCTCATTTCAAATTTTCCAGGAAAAAATATTTTGCATAGAACAAGTTTTTACTGTCGGTAATTGTATACTTGAAGCAACATCCGCTGTTACTTAAAGAGTTGTAACTTCGGCACTTGTAAACCAAAAGTTAAAGAAGTAATATATAAAAAAAAATTTGTAAGTCAATTTCATCTTTGAATGGATGAATAGAAAGTATTTTATTAACGGTTAAAAATTTGAACAAGCTATAGATATAGAAAGAGAGTGAACTAATAGTAAGAATTGAAAAAAGAGCATGATTTGTTTACATTATTGTAGCCCTGCACACCCGGTTTGGCTAGTTTGCTGAAAAACCGGTTTTAGGTGCCAATTTTGTCATTGTTTTAACAGTTACATTTCAACAGTTTCACATTGTTACAACAATGGAGACAAATCTAAGTTGTTTAACAGTTACATTTAACAGTTTTACATCGTTACAACAATGGAGCCAAATCTAAGTTTTTTAACAGTTACATTTCAACAGTTTTACATTGTTACAACAATGGAGACAAATCTAAGTTGTTTAACAGTTACATTTAACAGTTTTACATCGTTACAACAATGGAGCCAAATTTTTTTAAGTTTTTCCTTTTACATTTTACAATGAGAAAATCTAAGTTGTTTACATTCATTTAAGTTTTATCGTTACACAATGAGCCAATTAAGTTTTTTAACAGTTACATTTCAACAGTTTTACATTGTTACAACAATTGAGACAAATCTAAGTTGTTTAACAGTTGCATTTAACAGTTTTACATCGTTACAACAATGGAGCCAAATCTAAGTTTTTTAACAGTTACATTTCAACAGTTTTACATTGTTACAACAATAGAGACAAATCTAAGTTGTTTAACAGTTGCATTTAACAGTTTTACATTTTTACAACAATGGAGCCAAATCTAAGTTTTTTAACAGTTACATTTCAACAGTTTTACATTGTTACAACAATAGAGACAAATCTAAGTTGTTTAACAGTTGCATTTAACAGTTTTACATTTTTACAACAATGGAGACAAATCTAAGTTGTTTAACAGTTACATTTAACAGTTTTACATTATTACAACAATGGAGACAAATCTAAGTTGGTAACCAGTAATTAATGTAATTAATTATTAACCGGTATTTAATGAATTAATACTGTTAATTGAAAAAACTGTATTAGCATCAAGTGTATTATCATCACTACAAGTTTAAAAAAATATTTGAATTTGATTGGATGAACAAGATATATATATATATATATATACAGAGAGAGAGAGAGAGAGATGAGAGAGAATGAGCTAATAGTAGGAACTGAGAAAAAAACTAGCTTTTTTTATACCAAATGAATTGGCATTCAATATATCTGTCTAAATCCATGAATTAAATGCAGTGGAATACTCTAAAATTACATTTTTGGTTTTCACTAAAAAGTGAAATTAAACATTTTTCCCGTTACATTTCAACTTTTTTTTTACTTTAAAATACTACTAAAAACAAAACTTAGCAAACCTTTGTGCATAAAAATTACACACAAACAGCAACATAATTAAAAACTATTCAATAAGGAATAATAAGTCACAGCCCAATAAACTTGAACCACACATATCCATCCAAGCAATTCTCTCCCACACGATCACGCATTCACCCAGAAACAGCAGAAGATAGGGAATAAATTCTGGATCGAATGAGGGTTGTTCGCTTCCTCACATAGTCCATCAAAGGTCACTTCTGACGTGGACTCATCTTTCATTCGCCGTATTAACATCACTCATCGAATGTTCTTCGGGATCCAAATTGCACCTTCTGCACCTCTTCGGATCTTCTTTTTTGGTGTGGGGGAGGATTACATGAGGGTGTGTGCCACCAGAGTGAGAAAAAAGACATGTGGTCTAAAAAATGGGTTTATGTGACGAATAGTAAGTTAGGGCTGAGATTGAGTGGAAATGTTTATTGTGTAGATGTTATGTTGTTCGTAGCTATGTTTTTTTTTTCAGTTCATCATGTGGTTTTTAGATAATGTTGGGATTTCATTTATAATTGAAACATTCAAACGATTATATTTACTATTTTTGGATTCGCGTTATATAGAATTATAAAATCCTTATTTTTCTCTCAGTATTATAAATTATGATAAAGATGGAAAATAAATTACTGTATTTTTTTTTATTCGAATACAAGCCACCATCGATTTTAAATCGCATCTCAAATTCTCAACAAGTTTTTCTGAAAAAAATAAAATGGTGTAAAAAGGTTTATCGATATTCAATACTTATGAAATTTTAAAAACAACTGAAATAAGAACTAATAACAAATGAATAATTAATTTATTTTACCAGTACTAAAACTTTTAAATAAATATATGAACATAGTATTATTGCCCTAACCGTCAGTATCATGTTCAATTTCTCCCATCCAATGAATTTTTTGACCTTCGATTCTAAGACGCACCCGATGTTCAGTAGCCCTAACATTGGGAAGAGTGCAGCTAACATTTGAATGAATATCGGCAACATATTTTGAAAGGCCTGAGACAATCGAAAATATCTTCTTTTACTTGACGTTAGAAAGCAAATTATAATCAACTAAAAAAGTTTTTTTTCTATTAAAGTATTTTAATCACTAAGAAATAAATCAAATTTGCGCGTAATTTTACATGGTTTTGCATTCTCGCATTACAAACTCATTTAAAGTTTCCTTCTTTAGGCAAACTTTGTAATTTTCCTGAATAAAGTTAATAATGTTTCCTGAACAAAGTTTTTTTCGAATGTATATCGAATTCATTACCTCAGAATATACTAATTATTATCATAGATGCTCGGGTATTAAGATTTTTGCTTTAGTAAATATTATTTCAAAAAATTTAATCATTAAAAATTTCACATTAAAAGCTAAAAATGAAGAAAAAAGGAAGGGGAGTTTTTATGCGAAATTTTAGATTTTTCAAGTTACCTGAAGTGTAAGTTTGATTTTTACGAACACAATAAAAAACACTATCAAAAATTAACAAAATTTATTTTATACGCAGCATTAAGAGCTTAATTATATATTTTGATGATCTCAAATTTACAAAATATAATATGCGGCTCAAAACAATTGAAGGATCAAATGGTTTTCTTGTAATATATATAAACACCTAACAAAACAAATAAAAGCAAACCTGGCCTTATATCCTCTAATATAAGATAAATACATGGAAAAACAAAAATGTGCACAACCTGCACCCTAAATAAAGACACTTGCCACTCGTCCAGCTCAGCAGGTGACTGACACCCTGTCAGTCAGAGAAAAACATGTCTAATAAGGTATATGACAGCCTGTAACAGCTACACAACTCTCGCATCGGTGTTTCTTACTTTTCACGAGGATCCATATCAACCCCTGTGGCAACCGCACACACTCATGCGCTCATCGATGGTCGTTGGAGCTAATATTTGAGCTGCAATTGAGCGTCTAAGGACGTCCTATACGTGCTGAATGGGATTAAGGTCAGATGACCTCGAAGGCCCCTCCATTGGTTGAATATCTTCCGACTGGACCACCAAATGAGCATGAGCCCTAAATGGGTGTGCGTTACTTTCCCTAGACATGAAATTTAGTCCATATGCTCCGTGGAAATGTCTGACTTAGGATGCAAGGATAACGACCTTGTTCCGCTGACCTATCAGAGTACCTCTACCGGGCATATGAAAGTTGGTATGCTCGTCCGTCAAGATTCCTGCCCAGACCATCAGACCATCTCGTTCACAGTGGTCCTTTTCGACAATGCTAAAGGACAGATATTGACTCCCGTGTTCTCTCTGTATGAGAACACGTTTCGTGTCGCTGTCCAGACCGAATCGCGACTCCTAACTGAAGAGGACCCATCCCCAATCGTCCTCTGTCCAAGGCTGCTTTCTCGGCGCCATGTTGCACGGTTTTTTTTTGTGCTTCACAGTTAAAGGGATGCAGACTACACGGTGCATGGGATACAGGCCACCTGCATTAAGTGGGCGACTGTTATCTGTAAAATGGAAGTTCCTGTTGCGTTATATAGGTTGTGAGACGATTGTGTAGCTGTCACGAACCTATCCCTTTTGGTTAGAAGTCTCAAACAATTGTCTTGAGCCGGCGTTCTTGCTCTTTTGAGCAAGCCCACGTATGGGTGGACTGTCTCTGTGAACTGTTTCCACAGAGTGTTAACGATATTTCTCAAAACCTCGAGGTCACTTAAGCAGTAGCTTGTGATTCGCCTGCTTTGAGTCTTCCACCTATCCGCCATCTTATTGTATCATCTTGACCATAGGTTCCCAACCTTTTTTAAAGTGTGCCTCCTTTTCTAGTAAATATTTCGATACCGCCCTCCTCTCACTCCAGAGAAATAAGAGCATACAAAAAACATGATGAAAACAAGAATTAAATTTTTTTAAAAATATTATGTTACTAATATAATATATTTTTTTATTTTAATTTTTTTAAAGCCCCCAATTTTTTTTACTTGAGAATCTGAAATAGCCAATGCCACGATTATAGTTAAGTGTGTAATATTATATATTTTAGTCGTAAGTATGATGGTATAATTGAAATGGTATTGGATTTGTTCTTTATTTAAATGAGAGGAATAAAAGTTTTAGCTTACCTGTTATAAAGACAGGTAGGTATTTTTTGATGATACGAAGTAATTAATAAAAAATTAACTATTGCTTTCTAAATAAATAAATTGACAGTTTCAGACTTTAAAGAATCACCCGTTAATTCTCGGTTAACATGTTTAATTATATTTCTTGGATAATATATGAAATGAGATGCAGTGGATAAAACATTTTTCCTACTGCTTGCAGACAAAGACAACACGTGCACTACAGAAATCATAAATAGTAATATACATCGAAGCGAAAAAAAATGCTGAGTATACAAATTTTGGTGCTAGTCGGGTAAGTGATATAAATTATTTAAATACATACAATTAACATAAGGTACAGTATTATATAAAGTTTACTTTTGTTAGTACATTATCAGCTTGTTTTTTCTAGACCATATTTGCTTAATCTGCCCAAGCCCCTCCGTGCCATCTCAACGCCCCCTAATTTTCTCTGGGTCTTTTACTACCCCCCTGAAAGCCTCAAACGCCCACAAGGGGGTGTTATTGCTCAAGTTGAGAACCTATGATCTAGACCAGTGATTCCCAAAGTGATCTGTATGGACCCCTAAGGGTCTATGAAGACTTGCAAGGGTTCCACGTAAGTGAAAAAATAATTTGGGGTCCATAGGTGTAAACGGGTGACTATGTTAGTGGCTCTCATTAAACCAGTTCGTGACTTTGATTTGAAAAGAAAATTTAATCAAGTGCAACCCAGATTTTACCTATATATAATAGATTTATATACTAAATTTAATGAGGTTAATTTGAAGTTATAAGTTGACAGCATAAATTTTTTTAGAACAAGAAATATTTCAGCCTTTATTTTAAGCTAAAGCAGAAAAATAGTGGAGGTCGTGAATTTTCGCAATTTGTCACAGAAATCCGTCAGGACGTTTTAATCTACGCTGAACATTTAAATGTCCTTTATTCAGATTTTGGAAATAGGTTTGAGAATGCTTTGAGTATGGTTTGTATTTTAATAATCAAAATCAATACATATAGTCACATTAAAAAAATTTCATATTACAATAGGAACTGATCGGAATAGGCACTAACTGAAATCTTAAAGTAAAATGTAGAAATGGATACAAGCAATTTTGGCTTTAAAAAGACACACCTATCACAGAATATCGTGAGAAAGTTTTTAATTGATTTTTCTAGAGAGGAATTTCAGTGCGCGGTTGCCAATCTACAAAACAATAAAAGAAATAAGAGTCATTACTAACGGAGAAAAAAGTTTTTTAAAAAAAGTTTTCGTATACCTTAAGGGATTAATTATAACATGTGTAACTTATTAAGATACATGTTAATATTTGGGTAAAATTTTTATGTGACAGACCCATGGGGCCACTGGTAATTATTAAACTTATTCTTAACTTGGTATCGTTAAATTAGTTAAAAAATACATTGTGCAGTACTGATACATTTACAAGTGTATTATGTTAGTTTAAATGTGTATTTTATTTTCATTGTTTCAAAATGTATTGTGTTTGTTTACTTTCCTTAAATTAATAATTTTCTTAAATAATCTTTAGTTTTAGATTCTTCAATATTCTCGTGCCCCACAATTTAAGAAACACTAATCTAGAAATTGACTTAATTCTAGCTTTAATAACCAGGACGTTCTTGACATTATAAATCTATCATTATCTTTATTTAGTAACTAAATTCCAGCTTAGATAGAATAATCTATTTAATTAATGCTTCACAAACCTGTCTAAAATTTTCTATTACAGTTTTCTAAGGGGAAAAAACCGCCTAGCATAAAAATGCATAAGAAATTTAAAATTCAATTCAAATTCAAAAAACCTGTCCATAGATTTAAAACAAACTATCAAATACCAGAGATATTCATCCAGCAGTATAATGCAAAAGCGGTATTCACATTCTTAAAATATTCACTGTATCTAAGAGATAAATATATTTCTCCGAATTCAACTGTGACATTTTTCGTTCCGAAGATTGCTGGAAAATCCAATAGATTTATCATCCGGAGAATTTCCAAAACATGTTTTGTGAATAAAGAAATGTTTATTCTCTCGTGCACCGCCTTCAGAGCCGTTCTCTGTGAAAGACAAATGTTTATTCGCTGAAGATAAAATGAATAATTTACCAGAATAGCACACGTGGTTTTAGCTCACTATAAAAACTCAGCATAAAGGAAGAGTGAATATTGGTAAATCCACTTTTTATTCTATATTTTTGCTGCTATATGTAGTGCCACCCAGATATTCAGAAGCAAAGTTTGAAAGGAAATTTATAGTTGGGATTATAAACTTTTCATTTATAACGTGTATTTCTGTCTATATATGTGCATATAAAGAGAGAAAAACGCGGGAAAGATTGGGGGTGGGGGATATACAATGTAATGGCTAAAAATTCCTACAGAGTAACAGAAAAATACCGTATTCCGGCATTTTAAACCGCATTTTTTTTTAATTGGTATATTCTCAGTATAACGTGCAACATTTTCTTTAAGAAGAAACCAGAACTATATATACGCGTTACTCTTATATTTTGAAATAATTCATTCTAAAGATTTCCCCGGCTTTCGAGCAATGTTATACTACATTGACAATCTGGGTAATATGAGTAAAGAAAATTCTTGAGAGAGTATTAATGTTTCACAAACAGGGTAAACTGTATTTAATACAGATGCGCACAAAAATATTTTAGATTTGGTAGAAAAGGGGACATAAATTGGGGTAAGAAGGCACTTCAGACTCGAATGAATTCACAGGATCAGGAATCAGAGATTTTTTCTTTCTACACTCATTCCAAGTAAACATCGAAAGCTTTAGTAAATCGTTATTGCTTCAATTGTGAAATATAGTTTCGTTGAATTTTATTAGTACAGAAGAACGTCGTTTATTCGAATCAATTGGGACCGAACACCGTTCGGATACGCGATTGTTTGGATAACCGAAAACCGAATGCGATCCATGCAGTATATGATACTGGACACTATACAAATATTGAAAATCATCACATGCGGGAAACGTGCATGAAGAAAAAGCGAAATAGGTGCAAAAAGTAGCAATTTTACCTTGATTGTGGAAAATAATCACTTATTTTTTGTTGTACCATAGTACACCTTCGTTTTTCTTCGCTACAATGTCTCTGATTCTCTTCACCAGCAGTAGTTGAGTAGGACAACACTCTAATTGTTCTTCGTACCACTCCATAGGTGTGTCTAACGCAGCAACGTGTCAGCATTTGATGGACCCTCGCTACTTTCGTTGTTGTTGTCCTCATCTTCATCCGTTTCATCGTCGTCAAGGTCGGATTCTTCTTGCACGGAAGTCACAATATCATCATCAATTAGCATCTGAAATCCACAGTCTTTTGCATCCAGGTTTCTACATCAACAAAACTCAACAAAAGAGCCCCCACTTGGAAACAAGCTGACCTAATATTCCGCGCAGATGTTTACCAAATCTCACAACTGAAATTCCCCAAATATCCCTCACCTTAGGTTTTCCCGTCACTTTTGGCCTAACAGGAAACAAATGTTGAGCATTGCACTGTTCGGAAATGTATCCGGACTTTGGTTCGGATATTTGACGCTTCGGATAATTAACGTTCGGATAAACGACGTTCTACTGTAAATATAGGTCACGCCAAGTGAAAGAAGCACAGTACTGGTTTTAAATGCAACGTCATTCAATTTGAGAATGAAAAGGGAAATCGTATTGCAGCAAGAATGTTTGGTGTTGTTTAAAGTTCTATACTAATTGGAATAGTTTGTAATAATATTGAGTCCCAAATTTGAGCAAAATTTCAGACAAGTTGAATATGCACTTGGCGTATGCTGGATCATCTTGAAAATACTATGGGTCCAGTTATTCCGCCACTTCATAAAAAAAGAACTGTCGTACCATAATTGGTCAAGTGGCAAATAAATTTCGGTATATCAGAGTAAATTGATTCCAAACGCTTGTGGTAAGCAGGACTATAGGCCGTAAAACTTGTTGGGTGTATTCCACTGAATTGGGTGTATTCCACAGGATTACTGAGGCTCATACTGTCTTCTACAGATCTATAAATAAACGGGCGAGGGCCTTTTATTTATAGATCTGTGGACAACTATGGAGCTGTGCTCTTCTCAGTAGATAAAGTAGATCTGACATGAGAATCGTACAAAAATGGTTTCTCCCTCTCTCTCCCCAAAATGTCCATAAAGGACCATGGAACTGTCCAAAGGGACAGTTCCATGGTGAATGGACATAAGCTGCTATATAATATGCCAATTTAGACTAGTAATGCGATATATTAAGATAGTTTTGCTCCCTCATGCTCATCTTTTCAGGGTGGCTTTCGGCAACACATTCTTTTATGCGAAAGAAACCCTGTTGTGCCATTGCCCACGCGCTATACAAGTCTGTCAAACGATATTTGACGTCTCGTCTGGACACACATCACATTCTTCAGATTTAAATGTTTCGGACGTCTTAGAACGACGTCTTGCTCGTTTTCACCGATCTCCAAGAAACAAGGGTACCGTTTTTCCATACGTACACTGAAGAATGAATGAGAAATCTTGCATCAACACTTATTGCATCATGATGTTATTAATATCATGTCCCAACGTATGACAGCTTCATCGGATAATCGAAGAGGACATATCCCATAGTAACATATGTTTTAAAAGTGCTTGTAGTGTGTGTTATATACACGAATTGCATATGTTCCAACATTACTGCACATTCTGTACTAATTTCAACATAAACCTTTGATGTAGTACTAAATGTTCTGGAATAATTAACAACTTTTGAGTTTTTAGCTATATGAACATTTATCCCCTGTTCTCTCTCTATACATGCGGAGTGATCGTCAAATAGGGTATCGTTTTGTTACTGGTTTCTTCAACTCTGTTATTATATAAATTGGACTGATTCAGAATGAAAAGTCCTTTACAGTGGTATTTTTCTTCTATCCACAGTCAACTCTCGATAATTCGAAGTTGGAGGGACCAATGAAAAACTTCGAATTATCAAGAGTACGAATTATCAAGAGGGAAGAAAAACACTTCCAAAATACACGAAGAGAAACTTTTTTTCTAACAAATTTAAATTTTAAACTATGTAAATAAATAACAATTGTACATATGTATGAAATTATTTTAAATTTTTTTTAAAAAGTGCATATTATACAGAAGTTAAAAGTCCTGTATTAAAATAATACATTCAATACATGCATACACAATTCAACGCATATCTTCTTCATAACAGCGAGCCATTATTTCTGAATACATGTGTAGAAAGGCCACGTGTTAAACGAAAGATATGGACGGCTAACAACATGCGCGGTAGATTTATTGTCCACTTGAAGAAGGAAAGCAATAAAAGTGCCTCTTTGCTAGAGGAATCGGAAAACACAAAGAAAGGATGGCAGGCAGATGGTCTTCAAAGGGGCTACGTTTCAGGGGAGAAAGGCAGAGACAATACAACTCAAAACTTGTAAGCTCCAACCTGTTTGCTACAGGCCTGCACATGGTAGTGAGTGTTCGAATTGTTGAGAGTTTTATAAAATAACTTCGAATTATCGTGTATTGTAGTCTGGTCAGTCACAGGTTTTACTTCAAAATATTGAGAGCACCCAAACGTATTGTTTTAGTTCGAAATATCAAGAGTTTTTTTAGGGACTAAGCATATACTTCGAATTATCGAGAGGTTCATGCTATCGAAGGTTTGAATTATAGAGAGTCGACTGTATCTGAATTTTTCATCAGATATCCTCTGACTACTTCAAGAGATTCTAGAAAAAGGCAAGAGGAATATTTAGCATTTATAGGGAAAAATAATGTGTTTAAAAGGATTTAGATATTAAAAAATTCTGTTTTATGATTTAGACTCATAAAAAGAAAATTCTCGTACATGTACAAAACAATGTAAGAGAAATTAAAATTCTCTCAAATTGTGAGTTTTATGTTTCGACGAATTGAGTTTCTCTTATTGGTATGCTAAGGTCGTGGTAGCCTAGGGGTCAGGGTTGCAAACTCCTGGCCGAAAGTCGCAGATTTGAACCCTAATGTCACTGAAGAACCACAGTGCTTCACCTAATGCACGTTAAGTTTGTCCAGGCTGAATGTTCTATAGTTGTCATTGTGTGGAAGTTAGGAGAGGGGGCACAATCTGACATATGTAATCCTTGTCACTTCACAGTGGTTCAAAATTGCAAGGTCCATTGCCAAAAACCTTCGTGTTGCATCAGAAAGCAAAGTAGATTAAAATAAAATAAAATCTTATTGGTTGGTGCCATTCCTCTCAATTAAATTTCCTTTTTCTATAATCCACTCCTTCCCCATCCCTCAAAGATTGACTGATACGAAAGCTAATCACTGTCCATTCCTTGACCGATGTCCATCTCACTTAAGGAAGATGTTGTTCCCAGGGGTACACAACCAGATTCCATGTCAATGCATCTTCCAACTTTTAGTGTCTAGGAGGTGGTGATCTTGCAGTGACCTTTCATCCCAGACTTCATTTGTCATCCGGGTCCTCGATGACGTCAGAGTTCTTCTGGAGACGTGATTGATGCATTGTCCGTGATGGTGATTTGTGAAGATTAATACAATGAGAATCAAATTAGGATCTGAGACATGGAAATGTTAAATTATATACATGGAATAAGTTAATGCTAAAATGCTTTGATGTGAGAATAAAATCCAATATAAAGAAATCGGAGAAAAATTTAAACATATTAGTATAAGTATAAAATCGAAAACTAATTATAATTTTTATCCTGTTGGAATCGATCAATAAGAATGAGAAAAGGATATGTAGAAAGACACGTTTAATTCTCAAACAAATTTATAAAAAAATATTTATGTATCATTTCAAGTTTTTTTTAATATATCGGGTGCATAATTAAACTTGAAATTTGCGAGCAATCTATAGCAAAAACTATTCAGCGGAATTGCATGAAAATTGGGTAATGGCAGCTTGAAGAGATGGGAATTTTATCAAGTGGAAAAAACAACTAACTTCAACCCTTCCCGTAAGTGGCGTATAATAGCTTTATTGAGAACATATAAATAATCTTCAAAAGTTTACAAAACCTGCACGATAGGCCGGTCTGCTACCATTTGGAAGCGTAAAATCTCATGTTCGTCTGTTGAAAGCCGCCTGAACTGGGAAATGTTACGAACATGGCATTTTATGCTTTTTTAAGGTCGGTGTGACGTCACCTTTTTGAGCTCTTGGACACCTGCGACTTTCCTCCCATGGTCAAATCAGTTTGAGGAGAATTGATCCCCACATGTGCAAAAACACCTGCAGTCGTTAATATATGGCGCTGACGTGTCTTGGATAGCCCCGGCAACCTTACACACCAGGAGAAGCCCACTCCACCTACGGCCGGATGTAAAGAAAAAAAAGGCGCCTACAGCGGTCAACCCCAAAGACCTAGAGGGGGCCGAGAGAGAAAGTAGTTCGAGCGGAAACTTCGCCTTGAACGGACACCAAGACTTCTCCCTCAGAAAGCAATAGAAATTGGGACTCTAAAATAATCTAACTGTACTAAGTTGTAAATTAATGTAAATAATAGCTGTGACTATATTAAACTAAATTTTTATTTTTCAAATCACGTTACCAGTATTTGTTTCAAACGTCACAGTCGGATAGAAATGTAATGGGGTCACGGTAGACCATGGCCTTGAGGTATCCCCAGAGCCAAAAGTTGTAAGGATTCAAGTCAGGGGATCTAAGAGGTCAAGCAGGCAAATGAGGGCTGATGATTCTGCCGTCACCGAAATGACGGCGGATCACTTGTTTTACACAAAGGGCGATGTATGGAGGAGCATCATCCGGAATAACCACTGTGGTTGTATCATATCACCTTGCCTGACGCTTCTAAATGGTAGCAGACAATGGTGGACAACATATCAAGCGTGTTTCGTAAATTTTTGTAGATTATTTATATGCTCTCAATAAAGCTATGATGTGCCACCTAGGGGTAGTTTTTGAAACTCGTTGTTTTTTTTTCGCAATAAAACTCCCATCATTTTATTCTGTCATTACCGAATTTTCTTGCAATTCCGCTGTATAGTTTTTGCTATTGATTAGTCGCAAATTTCAAGTTTAATTTTGGAACTTCGGTATTTGCAAAATATATGGTAGAAACGTAAAAATGTACAACACAGAAAAGTAGTTATAACAACACGTGGAAATGCTAATTATAAAAGGAACAAAAGGAGAGATAACGAGAGAAAGAGATAGTCACAGAGAGAGAGAGTCATACCGACTGTATAAAGCAAAAAAAATTGAATAAGAAGTACATTGCTTCAATTAAACATCTAATTCAATCTCATAGTTAACTGTAATAAATTTTAAAAAATATTTAAGTGTTGCTTCTCTGAAGTATACGACCGTGGTAGACAAGTGATCATGGTCACGGACTCGTGGCCGGAGTGTCCTGAGTTCGAGCCCTTGTGCCGCTGAAGATCCACCACACAGAGAGACTGATGCACAGTAAATCTATCATGGCTCTGTGTCCTCTTGTTGAAGCGATGTTGCAATTTGGAGGAGACACCAGTCTTTAGTCGTCATTCTCACTTGAGCGGGATTCAATATTACGAGGTCATCGCCAATAGCCTTCATGCTGCTTTATAGAGCGACGTTCATAAACCTTTTTACTCATGCTGGGTCCTGCGCATATAGTTTTAAGTTTAGGAGTCATAAAAAGGGGAAACACATATATACACACATGCATATATATACACTCATGGACAAAAAAATTAGCGCACCAAGAAACAATTGCGGGATCGTAACAAAACTTGGCATGAAGGTACATGTCGGGGAGATATGCAAATAATTAGAAATGCAGCATGATTTCGCTTACGTTCGTACGTGGTAGAGAGTGCTTAATTTCTTTCTTCGTGGAGTATAAAACAGGTAACTAAAGCTTGTTTAAGAGTTTGCTGAATCATTTACGAAGGAAGGGCTGAGGTAGACATATCATTACTCCGTTTTTGAAGACAATATGAGCAGATGTCGCAGTTTGAGAGGGGGAGAATCATCGGCATGATGAAAGCTGCTTGGTCGGCTATGCGAGTAACTCGTCAATTAGGCCGCTCTGATTGTGTTGTGAGGAAGTGTTGGGACTAGTGGATCTGAGAGATGTCATTTACACGAAGACCAGGCGCAGGACGCCCTCGATAGACCAGTCGCCACATCGTAAGAAATGCACGCGTACAGCCAACTGCTTCATCCGCCGACTTCCAGGCACAGGTAGCACCTTTCCTAGGGGCCCCTGTGTCTTCTCGAACCATACGAAGGCGCCTGGCTGAAGGACATTTGGGATCGCGGCGCCCATTACGTGTGCTGCCCATGACGCCCACCCATCGACGTCTCCGTTTGGAGTGGTGCCACGCACGAGGAAACTGGACTGCAGCGGAATGGAACCAGGTCGTCTTTAGCGACGAATCCGGATTCAATCTCAGCATAGATGACAATCGTGTTCGTGTGTGTAGACCCCGTGGTGAATGCCTCAATTCTGCCTTTGCTTTACAGCGACACACCGCTCCCACAGCTGGTGTGATGGTATGGGGTGCCATTGCCTACAATACACGGTCACACCTAATATCTTGGCGCTCTATTTTTTTTTGTCCATGAGTGTATATATATATGTGTGTGTGTATGTGCATATATATTTATCTGTGTGTGTATGTGTATGTGCCTACATATTTATTTATGTGTGTGTATGTGTATGTGCATACATATGTATTTGTGTGTGTATTACTTATTGTTATATTTTCTGAAATTGTGCCTAAATTTTAAAAAAAGAGTATTTTGTTTTTAAATAAAAAGTGTGTTTTTAAGTATCCAATGCCATTTTTGGTCAAAAAAATTTGTATGATTATTTGTAATTTTATTGAATTCTGTGCAGTTATATATTAGTTTCATGATCGCTTTTAGAACTTCCTTTTTTATTTAAAACTATTTTTTATATGTCACATGATGTACTTCTACAATGCACAGTGTGCTTATGTACTTCTAAAATAAAAAAAAATGTACGATTAAACCACTGATATAGTGATTATAAGATTATCAAGACAACGCTCTAAAATAGATGAGTTATTTTCAGTAATTTAAGTTTTTTATGTATCTTTTATTTAAAAATGGCTGAAAATTCGAAATTATATCGATGAATTCCATATACAATTTTCATACAGAGCCCCAATTTTTTTAAATAGTAAATAACAGCGAATAATAAATTCTTGTAAATGTACTTTTTATTAATTTATTTTTCGCCTTCTTCACTAGGCAAACAAAGCATTTTTATTATTTTCATAATTCTGAAGAAAAAAACTAAACCTAAACTAAAATTTGGAATCGAATTTTCTTACATAAGCAATTAGTGTTAACCATACAACTGGATATTATTCATACAACAGTGTAAAGGTATTATTTTAGAATAACATTTTTCATATTATAAGCCTCTTTCTCTCTACTTTTGTTTTCTTTTAGGGAAAACTTTTTGTAAGCCATTATTAAAGAGTCTCATATCCATGTATATAACAGCCTTCCAAAGTGTAGGATGTTGCTCTTTTGTTTAAGGCAAAGAAAGGAAAAAATCATGAATAATTTATGCTATTCCGGATTTTAAGAAGAATAATGTATGCATGTTTAGAACAATATAGTTTATTATTCTTAACCGCGTGTAAATGATGTGGTAGACCCCACGCTTTTTCCTTGAGGCTGACAACCCATTCTAGAATATAAGGATATTGCTATCTTGAAAAATGACGTATAATTTGTGCATGAATACACGATCTTGCGTAATTTGTTCTTTAGTTATTATGGACCAAGTAAAACTATTTGCACAAATAAGTGACAAAAAATTATGTAATCTTAAGTTAAATTATAATAAAACTTGGTGAAGAAGATATCAGTACTTACGTAATAGCCTTTTGACCAAAGAATTAGGAAAAAATTTGAAGAATTTGCATTTCATATAAATAAAGTTATTGCGTTTGAGCATGCGCAGGCGGTTATAGGCTTAAAAACATTGCTGAGTTTGGCGATGGTTTTCGATTTGGCGAAAACGTACGAGGAAGTAATACGTAAGTGCCAAAAACATTAAAAAGTAAGAATGAATCTTACTTTTATTACACAAAATACAGAATAATACTAAATTCAAACAACAACTGATTTTAGATTTTTTTTATTCATTTTCATGGAACTCTATGATTTATTTAACGATAAGTCAAAAGTGAGATTATTTGTAATGCATAATAATTTGTTTTATTTTACGTGAAAAGTTTACTATATTCAGCCCCCCACCCCCCAAAAAAATTTAATTTTAAAAACAAAATTTTTTTAACGTACATTTTAAATTGTTCTGGTTATTAGAAACATCTTATGACATCTGGATTTGTTCTATATTTTGTGTATTTCCAGAGTTCTGTAAAACATTCAAACTCACAAAATCATTAGATTAGAATAAGATGTATTATGTGTTGTGAACTGAACACTATACTTTTATTTAATTACATTAATTCATCAGTTGCTTAGTTTGAGAGGTAAAATGTGAAAATAAGTATTGAGGGAGCTGTTTAAAAATAAATTAAACATTCATTGTAAGTATATAATTATACTCTATGCAAGTTGTAGCTGAACAATTCGCGAAGCAAAAATTTTCCTTATTCTAAAATCCTCACATTCAAAGTTTTTAAATTGCTTTAATTAATATAGCACGATAACCTCCTTTGAGAAGCATTGAATCTGTTCCAAGCTGCTTCCAAGAAATGTTGAGAAACAAACTAGTACTTATTTGAAATTTTCATAAGCAAATTAGAAAATTATGCTACTTGACTACGACTGGAACTGTGATTTCGCAAACGCGAGTAAATGAATAATTTTTCAATTCCTACTATTAGTTCACTCTCTCCTCTTCTTTTCAATATATATATATATATATTTCCAAATTTTCAATCGTTAATAAAATACTTTTTATTCATCCACCTAAGTTCAAATACATTTTTAAACTTGTAGTGGATGACACTTGATGTTCATACAGTTTTATCAAATATTAATTTATTAATTAAATTGTATTTCTCAATTTTAAATTTATTCTGCGTTATTTCCGAGGAAGTTGGAACATCACCAACAAATGACGCCGGTAAGTTTTTCTAACGAATTTTTTCTTTGCTTCAAATATAATTTTTTTAAATTACATTAAATGACACGTGATGTCACTATAGATTTTTTCAAATATTAATTCACAAATTAAATTTAATTAACTAAAATAAAATTTTCCCTTGTTGACCTAAATAGAAATTGACTTAAATTTTGTTTATAATACTTGTTTGATATTTAGTTATACTTGAATTAAACTATACATGCAGAATTGTTTTAAGAATATTTCAATGTAAATTTTTGGCAAAAAATAAAGAGAATAATGGCATAGTATAAAAATATTCTCCTTTTATGGGAAATATTTCCTCAATAATAAAATTTTGCTTATATATAAGGGGTCTCAGGGGTGTTACCTTTGTATCGAGGGATGAAAGTATAAACAATTTTCAAAGAGATATAATTCTTTGAAATTAAAATTAAATAATTCGAATCTTTTACATATTAGTTATTAAAGAATGAAAGTTTCCGAAAAGTACAAAATGTTTAAAATATACTCATAGTTTTAAAAAACATAAGCATATGAATATGAGAAATATTTTTGTATTAAGTATTAAGTAATTTTTACGTTGCGCATGTTATTTTCTATAATAACATTAGCAGCCTTTGATGCATAAAACTTTGTAGAATTATAAAATGTATCACATTCTTAAAAGCCTACCTAATTTTAGTATTACGGTTAGATATCTCTTATTTCAAAATATTTGAAAAATATTGAAATTTTTAAAAAGTTATAATATAATTTTTTATTAATTAAAAATATAATTTATTATTCTATTTATATAAAAATAGCTACAGCGTAATAAGGATACACATTTAACTTCATAAATCAATTTATTGCTAATAGAAATTAGAGCTACAATTTTAGAAAATATCATGCGCAACGTAAAACTTAACTAATATTTTTTTACAGAAATATTTCTTATTTTCATATGCTTATAACTTTTAAAGTAATGATTATAGATTTTAAAAATTTTACAATTTTTTGAAGTCTCATTCCTTTATCAATAATATGTAAAAGATTCGAATTATTTAATTTTAATTTCAAAGAATTATATCTATTTGAAAATTGTTTATATTTTCAGCCCTCGAGACTAAGTAGACACCCCTGAGACTCCATAACTATAAAACTAGCACTAAAATTTTTTAAATGTATAATTTAGAAGTAGCTTTATTTATGTTTTAGTACATCAGAGTACAGAATTTTTTTTTATAAAAAGCAGTGATTATTATTTCAGTTTATAGTAACTTGGAAAATAATATGAATTTTTCAAATTCAAGCTCTGCAAAGAAGTCTTAGGCATATATAGACAAAAAACTATTATTATAGAAGCATTTTCCATAAAAAAGAGAACGGTCTGAAAATATAAAATGTTTTCTTTATTTCTAAAAAAGAACTGTATTTAAATAATATTTTATTGAAATAATATTCTTTAAACAATTATATATGTATATTTTAATTCAAGTTAATCTAAATATATATAAAAAACTGTTTATTTATACGCTTTTGCAAAATCGCGGTTCCCAATGGAGTCAGCAATTATAATGGATGTTCGCTGGAAGAAGTAAAATGGATAAAACAGAACAGAATAACCGTACAAAATAAGTTCATAGAAATTAAAATCTAAGAGTTTTGTGTGCATAAAGTTAAATAA
Organism: Trichonephila clavata; assembly: GCA_019973975.1. Classification (NCBI taxonomy): domain Eukaryota; kingdom Metazoa; phylum Arthropoda; class Arachnida; order Araneae; family Nephilidae; genus Trichonephila; species Trichonephila clavata. The sequence continues at coordinate 29,926 of BMAO01018712.1, read as the reverse complement.
ATTTAAAACTAATTTTAAGATATCCTACTACCCTAAAATTGTGAATTTTGCCAAAAATTGACAAGTTTATTTTATTATTTTATTTTTTATAGACCATCTTATTAGCGTAAAATACCAAGTTTATTATTTTCCGTTCACTAGAAAAAAACAATAAGTGTTTTAGTAAAAGGAGATGTCATTACTTTAAGAAAGATATATATATATATATATATATATATATATATATATGTCATAATTTTTAAAACGCGTTTTACTCAAAATGTGTTTTTTTTTAAATGTTCAAACGATTACTAAAAGCGTTTTGAAAATAATTAACTGAAATTTTTGTGTATGTTCTTAAGAATAGTTGAAGTGTTTTCACTTTCAGATTTATCAATCACTGTTTTATGACAAAATTTACACTCCCTTATGTTAATATAATCACTGTTTTTTAAGCAATTTCATTTAATAACCAAGATAAAATGCTCTATTTTTTGTAAAAATTAAAATATCTCTTATCCGAAAGTCATTTCAAAAATGAATAATATGAGAGTTGAAAAATTGAAAATTTGTTTATAAACATTTGGTACAAAATGGGCCCCGTTTATGTTATTTTTTATAATTTTCACCCATTTTTTTTCCATTTTAATAATAATAATTTATTTTTCTCTTCTTAATTTTAGCATATTTTTCTTTAAATGTACTAAATAAATCTAAAAACCACAAAAAAATGCCCATATCTCCTTTTTTTAAAAAAAAAGTTGTCGCAAGTAGTCACATACCTTAATATTTCTTCTGAATATTTGTTGTTGCTTATGCCACCTGATCGACAGTAACATAAGATGAAGGCCCGTGAAATTATTCACGGCAAAGAGCTACATTTAGGCTTACATGTGCGGGTTTCTATATATTTAATATATACGACTAAGTATACATAGTAAAATGGCATTTTTAACTAAATTTGTGTATGGAATAATAATATATCGTCCCTTATATGGAATAGTACGATTCATTTTATTTAATATTAAAGAAATATTTTCTTTTTAAATAAACTTTATATATTTATTAAAAACATTAACTTGCTTGAACAATTTTTATAGAAATAAAACTGAGCTCGAATTTTCCAAACTTTACTTATTAACACATAACTTTACCAATTTGGAGAGAGAGAGAATTCAATTCTGCAACTACAAATATGATACCATTAAAGAGCCATTATTTGAAGATGCGTAATTGTCCAAATTGGAACGCCCAAACAGACATTAGCCAAATATACCCCTATCGAGGTTCTAATCTTAATTTTTAATCCAATCACAAAGGCTATCACCATTACACAAGAATAGCCCAAAACGATCCAGCACTTTGTTTAAATCTGTTGAACTGCTAATCATAGCGTTGAATTATATTAAAACTCTCATAGAACAAGCTAAACATCTGTACGCCATGTTGAAACGCAATTTCTCTAATTGAACATATCTTGACTTGGCGAACAACCGTCAGGCAAGCAAACTCAACTTTGATTAAATTCTATTGGAAAGCATGTTAATTATACAAACTAGCATCAGAACCTTCGTTTCTGCAATAATTAATTCCCAAACGCGCTGGATCCTTTGAGTAGTGGGAAAATTTGAATTATCTTAACGTCCTGGTGAAAGTGCCGCTTTTCGAAGTTAATGGAACATTTAGAATGGAAGGGTGCAAAATGGCTAATCACTGCTGTCGTTTGAAGATACCCTATTGGACTCTGAGTGAGAGTCATTGAAATATATCTCGAGTGTAGAACCCAGAAAGATTGAATGATTGCCTTGGTGAAGAGTAGTTTGAGTAGAGATTTGATGTTATTGATGAAATAGTAAGCACAGTATAGTGATGTAGTTGTTGATTTTAGTCGTTGATGTTTTGCTTAACGTAGATGATTCTACCAAAACAACTAACCGAATTGTCGTCTGGGCTGGGAATTGCTGTAATTTAAATGCCATGGAATCTCAAATTCGAAAATCACTGGTGTTTCCTGTTTGGAATTTGATGGTCCTGTTTTCAGGCATCGTCTTTAGCTGTTGGTAATCGCTTAATTCTACCATAAGTACAGTATAACAATATAATAGTTGATTTCAGTTGGTTAATGTTTTGCGTAAAGTGTCAGAACGTTATTCTAGACCACATTTAAACTTAACCTAAAACTCAACATCAACTGGAGTAATGAAATTTGCGTTAATTTAAAAACAAGGAAATTATTGACAAATCCTAATATAACGTTCAAGTTTAGAATTCGATGCACATAAACAGATAAATTTTTATTCCATTATATTAAAGAATTAGCTTTAAATATTTGTGGCTTTTGTAAATTAAATAATTGAAGAAACTTACAGAATACTTTGAGATTTGAGAACCTCTTTTTTATATTTTAACCTTGATATGCGAGGGCTGTTTTTTAAGTAAGGTCCGTTTGTTTTTTAAAAAATAACGACAACATTTAGTTTTAAAAAACCTTTATTTTAGGATTGTACATACTTTTGCTTATTTTCCCACATAGTTGCCAATTTTATTAATGCACCTGTCATACCTTAAAACTACGTTTTGAAAACCCTCTTTTAAGAAGTCTGCCGCCTGGTTTGGCAGCCAAGAGTTCACGGCCACTTTCACTTCTTCATTGTCACTAAAGCGCTTGGAAAATCATTGGGAGCAAGGTTGGGGCTGTATGGTGCATGCTCAGAAAACCTACCGGCCAAAAGTTTCGATTAAGTCCTTAGTCGTTCGAGAAGTGGCGTTGCCGCGGAGGAGCAAAACACCTTTTTTCAGCATGCCGTGCCGTTTGTTTTGCAATGCACTACGAAGTTTCCGTAGAGTTGCGCAGCAGGCACCAGGTGGTAGACTTCTTTGAAGAGGGTTTTCAAAACGTAGATTTAAGGTATGACAAGTGCATTAATAAAATCGACAACTATGCAGAAAAATAGTCAAAAATAGGTACAATCCTAAAAGGAAGGTTTTTTGGAACAAAATATTGTCAAAACAAACGGACCTTAATTAAAAAACAGCCCTCGCATTTTGGCATACCTTTTAAAAATTCATAATGCAACAAGTCTTGAAGCACACCATCAGGAAATTATTGCAGAAATATTTTTAGAAGCGCATCTAAAAGTAATACGTACGCACAATTAATTAAAAATTAAAAGCGTTATTCAAAGCATTATTTCAGATGCGCGGAGGATCTCGCCTTTCAGTGTCATAGAAGGTCAATGGTTTCGCTGTGACTCCCCCCCTCCCTTCTAGACAACAGGGAAAGAAATTTTTTCTTCTTTTTTTGAATGCATATAAGAAATTCACATGATCATAATATTGGATTTCATGATTTTCTTTTGTAAAAAGTCTGCCTGAAACTGCAAAATAATTCAGTTAATTAAACAAAAAATCTTTTGGGGTTTTGTTCGTTTTTTGTAAGATTATTTCATCTAAATATTCTGGATAAGAATTTAATGACAGACTTTGCACTGTATGAAATTTAGAACCTGTATTGATTCAGTTTTCAACTACTATCATATCTGAATCACTGAAATAACTCTGAAACTATATGATATATTTTGAATCTACGTAGACTTACATTAGAAATGAAATGTAACAACATGAAACTTTTCTTCGTTTCATAGAAGGATTATTATTCTTATTGAAATACTACAGAAAAAAATAACGAATGCAAAAATTCTGAGGAACAGAAAACGTATAGGATTACTAGAAGGGAATTCTTCTGCCTATCGTTGCATCAGTACATTCTACTAGAAATCTAATCTCCTGTATTCACGTTAAAACAACAATTTCCTATACATAAACTAGAAGTAAGGTAAATATTAAGGTAGGTAAAAGAAAAAAAATTCTTACTAACCAATCCACTGCAGATCACATCATCTATTGCAGTTTATTTTGATATATCTGTCTGCAAAGAGATTTGTCTGGAGCAGTTCTGATTTATTTATATATTGTATTCGGAAAATAAGACTTTCTATCAAAATAAAGAAGCAGAGAAGGGAACCTGTAACAAAGATTGAATGTATTAAAAATAAATTCTTCATCTAACATTGTTTATAATGAATTGAAACAAATAACAGATTCGAAATAGTGTTTGTATATGATTTTAATTAGTAAATCACAAAGTTAACCCCTACTGTACAGTTGGCATGTATTTAAGCCATAATGGTTTTCTATAAAAAAAAAAACCAAATACATTTCAAATCTGTTATATTGCTTTCTAAATCCGCATTAATAATCACAAATAAAAATAATAAATAAAGATTATGTTACATCGGGACTGAAACATTCCGTTAGATACGACTTGAGGCAAATGAATAGAAGTTTCATATATATAAATTCTATTCATCTTGATAAAAATATCAAAAAAGTGATTCGAGGGGAGTGATTTACCTAAATGAATCCAAACGATATATATATATATAACGTCACCATTTCACGGGAAATAAAACTTTTTGTTTGAAAATCTTCTATTTTGTTGCAGTTGTTGAAAGGATGAGGCTTTGTAGTATTTTAACTGCACATTTAACGATTTTAAAACACATAAAGTGTCGACACAAAAATGACAAACATGCACTGTCTTAGGAAAATACACAGAAACGTTCTTTGTTCGTTCCGGAGATCTCAGCTTTTATAGCTGTCTCAACCGGAAGCTTTTTGAGTCATATGATTTCCGCTAGTAATTTCTGTGATTGGTCAGTGTGGTGTTCTTAGATCCAAGTGATCATCATTATTAATTAAATGAGAGTCTCCCATAAAAGCTAAGCAAAATTTCATTTGGTAGACAAAATAACTGTTTATTTACAAGTATTAATTTTACAAACATAAACGTACACAAAAATGACAACATGCACTTCTTAGACAATACACAGAAACGTTCTTTGTTGTTCGGAGATCTCAGCTTTTATAGCTGTCTCAACCGGAAGCTTTTTATCATATGATTTCCGTGTAATTTCTTGATTGGTGTTGTGTTCTTAGATCCAAGTGATCATTATTAATTAAATGAGAGTCTCTCATGAAGCTAACAGCAAAGAGGTTTCATTTGGTAGACAATTAACGTTTATTTACAAGTATAATTTTCAAACTAAACTACTTTTTACAAAACCGCTACACAATGCATTCCGCTCACTCGCTTCGTTACACGTCTGTTCAGTTTCTTTTTAACAACTCGAGTACCTTTGTTTACAACACCTCGCTTCACATAGCGGGCGCTAGAGTCAGAATAGGCGAATGATGCAACATTGCATCGTCTTGTTTTGAAAAACGTGAACAGGGAAGTTTATTGATAGATAAAATGGTGGTTAACGGTATGTTTCCCGTTAAGTAAGAAAACCAAAAAATCACTATCACGCGAGGTATTCGAGGGCTCAAAATCGTTATGAATTAAATAAAATCCCTCAAGAGAAAATTTAAGTTGTGAATCATTACACACACACACATACACACACGCACACACACACACGCGCATGCACACACGCACAATGTTATTATCTGCAAATGAAGCATTTGCGTAGTTTGGCCTGGAGCAAGGTTCTTTTATCAAATAACGTCACAAAGTAGCTCTAGAGTTTAGTTAAGGAAACGTTCTTGTAAACCAGTTAATGATAGATATGTTGGTAGTGTCAAAAATTAACAGAATGATGTAACATGCACAACAGAGTACATATGAAGTATTTTTTTTAGTTTGTGCAATAATAATAATGATAATAATAATAATATATATATATATATAATATATATATATATGAAATATATAACCGTGGCCGTTGAATGTTAATTCTCTAATATGGTTACTATTTATGATGGTTGATGTTGCACATTTAATATTATTGAGGAGGCAGTCTTGCATTAGTTGTTCTTGTTTATTGTACACTGAACATGTAGACACACAGATAGACGGAATCACAAAGAAACATACACACACAACAAAAATACACAAACACGAAGCACAAACCAAGCTGCAGCCGGCTACATGTTGAAGGCAGACAAATAGAGAAAGGAAAGAAAGAGCGCGGTCTCCAGGAATCTCAGTTTTTATAGGCGGCTCAAATCACATGATCTGAGTGGATGGATAGATGTAGTTTAAAACACTCTCGTTAGGCGGCTGGCTAACTTATTACTAAAACGTTGGTCCTGAAGGGGTGGACCATACATAGTTAAAAGATATTCAAAAGGATTATATTAATGGGATTATTACATATATAAATATATATATGATTGATTGATTAAATTTTGTGTTTTATATGTACTATTGTTAAAACACGTTTAAATGAAAATAATGTCGGAAAAATATAAAACAACAAAACGACTTTTTACTTGTCAGTCAGAGCAGAAATTGATCTTAAATTTAGGAGACCCAGTATATTAATATTTTGTTAAATTATCTATGTCAGTTTCAGAAATAAATTACATTAAAAAAAAACTAAAAAAAAAATACCCTTTTACAGTTTATTGAACTAAGTTGTAACTTAATCGTTTTGTGTCGCCAAATCTGGAAATTGGACCTGAAATTAATCGCCAGATGCGGGATTGGATCTGAAAATGGGAAATTGCTAATTCTGGTGACCCTGATCAGAACAATGGAACCAAATGATAAAATTATTGTATTGTCATCGGTCCTGGACAAGTGAGCAAAATTTCGAATTAATCTGACCTTTTAAAATAATTAAAAATTGAGTTCAAAGATTCCGTTACATACAAGTGAAGCTCATAAAAGGTGTTAAAAACGTGATAAGTTTGATCATCGATAGGCAAATTTTTTTGGAAAGGGACAAAAAAACTTGTGTAAGGCCAATATGTATTATGAAATGCAATAAATGTAATAAAAATAGTATTATACGGCTATGACTTGTCAAAAAATTTTTGCAACCTTAAAAAATATTACAAAATGCAATAAAGTACTAAAGATAATATTCTTTTAAAATTCTTTATTAATACTAGTGATGAATGAGGCTGTGTTTGAGTTCCTTGTTTCAATACATATTTATAGCGGTGGCTTTCATTTTTTTTACATACAAATGTTTTTTTAAATAAATTGCTGCAAAAGTTCCCTAGGTTAAATTTTGTAAAAGTTAAAAAATTTCAAATTCCTGTGGAAATTTTATATATTTTTAAGATATTCAAAAATATTAAACACACCTAAAATAAAATTTATAAAACATCTTTTACAATTATTTTAAGATTTTCAGTGAGTTAAGAGAAAACTTTTGGAGAGTAGTATGGTATAATTAGGCCATAACCGTAATTTTTCCTTTATAAATCAAAAATGTAAATCTTTTATTAACTCTTAGTTGTATTTAAAATTAGCTGTTTTGGCAAAATTGCAATTGTAACTATATACAGTAAAATACGTTTAACGTGTAAACGCTTAAGACGAAATATCGGTTAGCACGAAATAATACAACTTTTCCGACAAGCTACTATGCATTTTTTCTCTTAACACGTAACGAAAATCGCTTAACACGAAAATAATTTTTTTTTCTGGAGAGGGAGGGTATTAAAATTGGGCCGATATTTAATGAAATAATTGAGATAGTTTTTTTATTATTGGACTGTCCTACTGTATTATCGGAAGAATTCGTTGCAGAAGATGATCATAATATGTGAGCCGCTTCAATTATTGCAAACAAAGATATTTTGGAGTTTGTTCAAAGCTAAAAAAATATCATTGATACAGATTCTGAAAATCAAATGAATAAATTAGATCATGGTCTCACGCCATCCGAAATGGGGAACATTATGAAAAGCATGCGCATTTATTTAGACACACACTCTAATAGTGAAAAAAATAACAAAATGGAGGACATGGAACAATTTGATGCTAAAAAAGAAAAGAAACAGAACAAAGAAGGATAACGCATTTGTCAAAACCTCAATAATTTTTCAAAAACTCAACTTTGTTTTTCAAAACATTTGAAAGTTTTGTATTAAATTTCATTAAGTTCTTGTGAACGTTTTAGTTTCATTGATTTTTTATGAAATACATAATATACACATATCTATGTAAATAAAATGTACTCTAATAAACTTAATTTTTTTGAAAATACGTTTTTCTTGTAATATCTTTTAAAACGAAATTCTTTTAACTTGAAAAAATATTTCTGTCCCCTCAGTTTCGTGTGAACCGATTTTCACTGCACAGTAATAAGTTTTTCGCAAGTCTTGCAACTATATATTAACACTAATTACACTTTTGTAATTCAAGTTAAAAATACATTATCAAACATTCAATTTAATTTATCTTGACCGATCCACGAAAGATAAAACTTGAACATACATCAGACACTATTCTTTTCATTAATCTAGCAAAAGAGTAAAACAAAAAAGAAATCATAATAATACCCCCCAGAAGATCTAACGCATCCTTACCCTTCCATCGAAACAGAGCATTACTCTGAAGTTATAGCTTTCCCTAGACAGGAAATTATTTTTTGGGTTAAATGTAATACTATATCTTTCGAAATATAAATAAATTGTCCGTCGGTGCTGAATTATATCTTGGGAGAAAAAAGACGAAAAGGCCTTGCCTATAATGTTCAAAAATCCTTGAAAATATATTGCAGGGAGTGAAGTTGATACTGGTCGGGAAAGTAGAGGCAATGTTTCATCCCACAATGCTCCTCTAGGGTTAAATAATTTTCGATGTATCGCCGTTTAGAGATCGTTTTAGAGGAGAGAGAGAGAGTATTTCATCTCTCGATCGGTGGCGTCTTGTGTGTTAGGTAGAAGAAAGTGGGCGAAGTGACAGATTAAGATTTGGAATGTTTTGAGAGATGGCTCGATGGTGGATGTTGAAACGAGATCGAGCAAATGTAGTGTTGTTCTGTGAAAACTTTATTTTGTTTTTTTTTCTCTATATCTGTATCACAGTTATATGGATTGGGGATGTGTTCTTAAAATAATATAATAAATGCTAGACACTTGCCAATAATCTATTTTTAGCAACCGAATTGGGTTGGGAAGATGTATCATTTCAAGAAATGATCCAAAAATAATAAAATATTTTCTGAAATTTATAATTCATATATTCCAAAAAAATTCCGCATTAACTGTTATAATTATATTTTAATTCTTATATCTATTATTTATTTTTATATTATTTTCTATTATTTCGTTAACTACAATGCATTTCACATTCTACTGTGAATAGATTTCTTAGTTCTAGAAGGATCTAAAAGTTATTCTCGTTCACAGCATTGTTTTATAGTTAGTTTTCCACTTGATTGTTAACATATAATATAAAAAATTATTTTTAAGTCAGTTATTACTTTGAATGGATGAATAGGAAATATTTTATTAACGATTGAAAATTTTAACAATATATATATATATATATTATTTCTATTATTTTCATACTTTTGCTAAGTGCTACTCTTCAGTCATTGCTATGCTTTGAATTTGTATTTGGGTCCAGAATCTGGCAATAGCTTGTTTATTGTACTCAGATTTAGAGCGGGCCAGCATTTTTGAATGCAGTTTTTAGGTAAGTTACCTTTTTCTCATAATGGATTTAGATTTTATATCCATTATTTTCTATAGGTTTTTGCTGAGTATTATTAACAGAAAGGGGGAAGGTTGGCTGGCCACAAAACATATTCAACCCCACTTTTATATAAATTATTTTATATTTAAGCTGTCCTAAGTCAGCAATGTTTATAATACTGTAGCATCCATGCTTTTATATTTTTTAATTTTTTTATATTTAATTCTATTTTTTTAATTTTTCTTACTTCCATTTAAAATCTATTGTCTGGTTATCTTACAATTTCAATTCTTTTCAGTTTAATCATGTTTATTCCTCTCTCTCTTGTAGAGAAATTTTGATGTTATATATATAGGGAGAGAGTGAACTAGTAGTAGGATTTGTAAAAAGAACATGATTTGTCTGCATTGTTCTAACAATGGCTAGTTTGGCTGAAAAATCGTTTTTAAGCGCCAGTTTTTGTCATTGTTTTAACATTTACATTGTTCCAACAATGGAGACGAATCTAAGGTGACGTCGAAAACCGGTAACTAATTTAGTTTAATTAATTAACCGGTAATTCATGAATTAATATTTGAAAAAACTGTATTAACATCAAGTGTCCACTGCAAGTTTAAAAACATTATTTGAACTTGATAGGATGAATAGAAAGTATTTTATTAACGATTGAAAATTTGAACAAGATAAATATGCATATAAATACTAGCTGACCCGGCAAACGTTGTTTTGCCATATAAATTATTTCTTGTGAATATTTGGGTAGTCAAATAAAAAATTGTAAGTGTGTGGGGATGCGGTATATGACTGAAAGAGGAATGGAGCGCTGTGAACGATGACGGCCTATAAAAGTAACAAAACGCTAAACATTCATTTTTTGAATTCTTTGTGTTCTTTTATTATTTTAACTAATAAATTTCAAATTACATCTCTATCACATATTATGACAATTAAAAAATAACATTATCAGTCTCAGTGCAATGACGTGTACGATATTTTTATTGAATCAATCTTTAGCCAACACAAACAAACTAGATGGTTTACCCACGCGAGAACATGCCACGTATAATTGTCTGTGTGAAAAACACGGGGTGTCTAAACCTAAGGCACAAACAAACATCGTTTGGCGTTGAGACTTACTGATTTTCATTGCGAATGCCAATCTAATTTGAAATTGAATGCGTTTGAATTCAATTGGCACATCTGTGGGAATAATAGGGATTCGTGGTAATAATACATCTTCACCTCAGAACTTGCCATTCAAATTTCTAGCTTCGACAACGTTTTTCATCAATTTTTAATGACTGATCGCATGCCATTCCACAGCCGTGGTGGGTTCAAATTACGAAGCAAAATAACCAGAGATCTAACCTTCAGTTGTAAATAGTACGGTGGCAAATCCAATGAGTTCAAAAACTCTGCTGGATAATTTCCAGCTTCGTTGTGGTATCGCAAACTGTATCGATAGATTTTTATGACATCAAGTCCCCTGGAAACAACTATTGTATATTGAAATTCAAATCGTTGACGTTTACATTTTTTGCTGCCAAAATTGCTCTTTCTGCCACCTACTCATGATTTAAGTATTGTGTGTGTATATCGGGAAATATCTGGTTAATGAGAGCATTCTGAGAGTAAATGATTGAGCAGAAATCGGTCAGCAATTTTCTGCATTCAGTATTTTCATGTACAGCTACTTTTCCATCGCCGAAACCTAATAGTTATTTTGAGAATGTTTCAGCGGATGGATCTTGAAGCATTTGAACGCGCATATTTACTTTCAGCTGTACTTTCTCAACATTACGCCACAATGGCGATGATTTCAAGCAAGCTTGGATCTCATCAGTGTACGTTGAACGTGGAATGATGGGAAGTCTGAAATCACCTGAAAGGATTAACAGAGTGCCGCCAAATAGTTTGTCGTTGTTTTTTATGTCTTTCAATGTCCTGTTCAACGCTTTAAGTGAATGTTTGTGTGCCATAGTGCATTCATCCCAGATGATAATTTTACACTGTTTCAGCACTGTGAAAAAAAAGTTTTTGTGTACTTAATTTATTAAATCACTGATTTTAAAAGAGCAAAGTATGAATTTTTTTAGTTCAGATGGTTTACTCGTCATAATTTTAAGAAATCCATACATAATGATTGAAAAATTTCGACTAATGTGATTTACTGAAAACACAATTCTCATTTACTTAAAAAATATTAATTTAAAGCAATACATTTAAATGCATTGCAAATAAACTTATTTGAAATAATGATAACGGAGTAAAAGCGATTAAGTTCTTCACAAATATTTTAGATAATTTCGTTTCATAAACGGATGTAATATATGAAATTTTGAATTGAAAATATGTACACAAAATAGAGGGGGGGGGGGACTTTTCACTCGCATTTTTTTTACTCGCCAAATTAGGTAATTTTTGATTGGACCCCTTTTTCTAGTATAACCCATGACAGAGTGAATTGGACGGTGGAAAAGAAAAATGTCACACATCTGGCGCGAAACCGATTTTCGATGCCAAAAGGTTTTTAATTAATATCTTTTCAACTAATTGTAATATCGGAATGAAAAATAGTTTACGTCCTATTCTCAGACCTACTAAATATACGCACAAAGTTTCATAAGAAATAGGTCTAGCCGTTTCGGAGGAGTTCGGATACAAACACTGTGACACGAGAATTTTATATATTAGATATATAGAGAGAGTGAGAGAGCTAATAGTAGGAATTGAAAAATGCGTTGTTATAGCTACCTCCCAGCATATCATAGTTTTTTGGGGAGGGGGGGGACGAGGGTAATGAGCAAAAGGACGTTTTAAAGCATGAGTCAATTAGGCTCGGGTCCAGGGTTTTGTCTAGTTCTGGATTCAGCCTCAATAAGATTATGTTCCGAATAATTTTTGGATCATGTGATGTCATGAATCACAAAATGCTATTCTCGGATATATTCGAAAAACTGGAAATTTTGTAGCAATGGAAAGACTGTATTATCATGTCCTGTCCGCCATCTATGATTAGAGCTTAGTCTGCCACTATACATCATGAATATTCATTTAGTAGAAAGGAGGCATTTGGGGTTGAGTTAGTTTTTGCCTAGGTTTAGAAGATTGTAAGTCACGCACAATTATTTTTTACAGGTCATTATTTGTACGATTATTTAACCTTTCCGTAGACCATTTATTTCTCTTTTGAATTTCTCGTAATTTTTTATGTTTTATTAAAAATTAAACATTAGCATTTTAACATGTTTGCATTTACATTTTAGGTGAGGAAAGAATACTTCCCAAGGAATCATTCACCATCATGAAGAAAATTAAATTGTGATTATACATATTTGCCATGAAAAGATAAGAAGCATGTGCAATGCACAAGGGGACATCACATTCTGCACACATGTAGAGGGGGCCTCTTATCTTGTCCCTTTCTACCACATTTTCTACATCGGAAACCATCTTTGGCAAATGATTTCCCACACTGGCTAAACACGCATCATCCGGAACTACACATTTCTTTGCTTAGAAGCCAGCAGGACATCCTTTCCTTTTTCTTGAGGAATATCCGTCTATTAGCTGACGAGCTAATGCTATATGGAATGTTAGCTAGTCTAAATTTTTGTTTCTTTTGTTAACTTACTACAATATGAAACTATTCATGATGGAAATGTTTATAAGAAAATAAAAGATACGATGCCACCAATTTAAAGATCTTCTTCCTATTTGGTACCTTTCTTTCCTTTGATCAAAGGATCAACCCCTCCCATGACATCATTCTATACAGCCACAGCTTTTGGACAAGGTACTTCTTCTTTAGTACCATCTTTTTTTTGTCCGATTTACAGATGTCATAATCGCTGGATTATGCGCAGTATTAGAAAACTAAAGCGGGAATTGGTCTTCCTATCGTTATAATAGCAAGGCCAATATAGTATGATGGGTTTTGTGCTTCCGACAGGTGTATTTTGTAAGATCAAGTAGTTGGGAAGTATTTTTCCGAAGGCCCACGAAAGGACTAACAATGTATTATGTATACTGTCAACTTAAAATTGTAGCAGAAGGTGGACCTTCTTTTGCTTAGAGGTTCAGAGATTCTAGAAGACTTAAGACATCACTAGTTATGATCCGAGTGAACTATTTTATCTCTTGAGGTTTACATACTTGTTGGTGAACGAGATGCGACGGATTCATCCGCGCCCTTTTTTTAATATAATCCTCCTGGAAATTTTCAGTCTATCAATTCGAATTTATTCACAGCCAACCCTCTGAAAAAGAAAACGTGATTATTCTGATTATATATAGTCTAGGTTTTCAAGTTAGTGAAGGAGAATGGGAGGAGAAGGATAGTTTGATAAATTTAGAGAGGAAAACATAGTGAAAATTTTAATTAAATTCATTGTTAGAATAACTCACATAACTCAAATGAAAACAAAAATATCACTTTTCTGTAAATTTGATGTTGATCATAATAACATTTTTTAGGGCTAGTACTATTTTCCTAATGATAATCAAATTATTACAATTTTTATCAAGGTTCGAGCAAAAGAACATTGAAAAATCACTAAAAAATTATTACGAGACATGATATACACCTTAGTTACTAAAAAAATATCAACTCTATAATCATGGAAATGGTAGGGCTTCTTTAAATCTATAAAATAAATGTACTTGTAAAATTTAAACTAATTTCGTTCGCAACTCTTTCTGATATTTACGTTGTCAGATGGCAATACGTTAAAAAAATGCATTTTGAGATAAATCAGAAATTAAACTGCAATTTTTAATATTAAACACAATTAGATATACTTAAAATGCACCTGATTTATAAATAACACCCTCTTTACTCTCTAAAACATTGATTTTTTCCCTGGTTGCTTTTAAATTTTTCTACGCTGCTTTACATTTGGTGTTGAATGACGTTCTGCATCGTTAATTCTATTAACGTCAAGATATTTGTACGATTTTAAAGTAAAATAACCAGGAGTTATATTAAGTTTTTTTAAAATGTCAACACAACCCTTGTACCCCTCATTAAATTGTATAACAGCATCCAATGCACCAGATTTTAAAGTTTTGAGGCACACGAAAACTTCTTTCGGTACTTTCTGCCATATAATACCATTAAAACACTCATTTGAGTTTTGCATTTTTCCATGCAGGCATTTAGTAAGTAGTTATTTGGTACATAATTCTAAGTATGTAGGCTTAATCAAGTTTAACACTTCATTAGGTTTTTGGCCACAAGATAGTGCTCGCTAGTAGTAGCACCAACTATCTTTTCCGATGGGACACTGTCCATACATGGGTTTCTTAGCACTTGATGAGCAATGAAACAGGGCCGCAATAACATTTTGTTGAAGACCGGAAAGGTTTCCAACCTTGCTACGAACAGTGATCCCATAATAGTTTTGCAATCGGTCAATAAAAGAGTCGGTGAGTTTGCCTTTACCAGACAGATTTTTATTTTTCGACTTTTGTTTGCGCAATCTCGCACCTACTCTTTTTTGAACATGACCGATGCATTCATATTTTGTGACACTATCTTTACCAGAAATATCTTTGACACTGATAAAGCCCTTAGAATCCTCGTCACCATAATATTCTGCATATTTAAGGCTTCGCTTCACAATAGAACGTTGGGAGATTCTAGTTGCACCAACAACTTCCATTTTTAACGCAGAACCTTGAAAATTGCTATGGCATATTTGATCTGCTGCAAAAGTTTCCAATTCAATGCTTTCAGGCATTTTAGAAATCTTTCTGCAGATGGGGCAATATGACGACATTATTTCAATGTCCACTACTTTACCAGTGTCAACTGACAAAGCTGCGACACACCCATTCATGGAAGTGTAACCCCTACGCTGCCATGTTCCGTCCACTGAAACACCACATTCGACTATTTTATTTTTAGAAGGATGTAGCACTAACAGTTCAGAAGCTGCTTTTTGCATTGATAGTTCACTAACTTCTGAAATCACAGACATGAGTTTGTTCTCATGATTAGTGTACGCTGTTTTACTGAGCTTGGGTACATTTAACGTACCACATAATTTAAACCCAGCAGAAAAACCTTTACCAATTTGTCTCATACCATAAGCAAATCTTGTATTTATTTCAGAACAGTTTAAAGTTTTCTTTGAACTAGAAAACCTTGTGTAAAAGTTACAATGTTTACACCTTATAACAAAATTTGAGCACAAACTATACCTTTAATCCTCAGAAAGCAGTAAGCTTTCTTCGAAACATCTTGGGCAACAAAATTGTAAGAAAACATTTAAGAGGACATCAATATCTATAATTATATTTCCAGTAAGTATTTCATGCTCATACTCTGCCATCTCTTCATCAAAAACAGCAGGCATTTTGATCTTTGGAGAACTGGCGTTGGGGGGTGGATATTGAGCTATAATTTTTGGAATCTTTATTAGTAAATTCCTTAGCACGAAATTGTCGTTTTCTCTTGGGACAAATTCTACGTTTTAAATTTCCTATTTTAAATGAAAAAAATTAAAACTTTCAGCAATCAAAAAGGATTTAGCAGAAATTTCTAAAGTGCTGCGCAATCATTAGCAAATGTAAACAAACAATAACACACTCTCTTTTCCTGCCAGATTCTGGATAAAAATATTAGTAAAAATCTGTTACCAGTTATATTTTTGAAGCTTCTGAAAATTCAAATTCATATTTTAAAGTGTATAAATTTTCTACTATTGCATATTTAAACCATACTATATAAATAAAAAAGTAAACAAACATTTTTTTCAACTTCCGGAATGTAGACTTGTACTTCCGGTTTCAAAAAGTAGCTACCGAGTAAAATTCAAATCCTCATAACTTAAGACCTAAATTAGATAGAAACAAAATTTAAGCACCATTTTAAAGAAAAAAGTTCAAATTTTAAAATAAATCAAAATTCAAAAATCGAAAATTTCGGCAAAAATGACGTTTTGAAGGTGTACGGATACCTTAACTGACCTGCCTATTTATTTCATGAAATACCTAGCTATTCAATGAAATGAATTATACTCTTTAACGGCAGCATGTATATATGAACAATGAAACCATGAATTTTACAAATTCTTAACACACTTTCCCTAACTATTCCAACTTTTCTTCAGAAACTATTTAACTAAGCAGACATTCTAACGCTAACTATGCAAAATGCTATGCCTACTGCAAAAAGGAGATTCCGGGGAACATAAACAAAATGGTATTATTATTCAAAACTTTGATAGCTTAAGTGTAAAAATGATGGATTGCGTTTCTTGTATTCTTTTAGGGCAAAGTAAAAAGAATATTTTTCATAAATGTCGCATAAGTCTCCTTCAGACAAGAAACCAACCACGTCAATCTGTCCGAAAATATTTTTGAAATAATAAAAAAGGCTCCCTCGATTACTAAACACTTGGGAGTAATGCAGAAACCCAGCGATCAATCTCTGCGAAGAAAGATTGAATATAAAATGACAAAAATGCAGAAGTGATGTGTTTGAAAGGGAATTTGATGGAGTAAACTTTGCAGAATAGAATGTACTTTTAGCAAATGGTTATTACCCGACGATATATTCAGAGTGCATTAAACTGGCGCTTAATGTTATTTGTTTTTGCAATGATTCTATACGTATTAAAATATTCTAAGAGATACATATTTAATGGTTTTAAAAATGTTAAATGAGTCAGTAAATAATTTATATTCATTCCCATTTAAAAATTTAAATCAAAATTATTTACAGTATATTTCTTAAAAAGTTAGGTCAACAAAGAAAAAATTTATTTTAGTTACTTTTTCTTAAAAATTACAATTAATAAAAATCTGCATATACATATGATTGAATCACAATTTTAAGAGGCAAGCTACCTTTTAAATTAGCATTTAAAACTTTTTAAGCACATTAAATTATTCATTACTTTTTTAATAAAAGTTAAACATTAGAGGTAAGAATTTATCTTAAAACCAATGTAAAAAGAATTCTGACGTCTAATTAGCACATGATTATTCAGGTTAAGTTAAATCATCTTCGTAAATTTAACAAAAGCTGTTTTTTCCAATGGAGCTGCCATGTAGCTGAATAATAGCGATTGAAATATATCTCTTCAACTATAATTTATTAATTAAATTTAATTAATGAATTAATATTTGAAAAAACTGTAAAACATCAAGTGTCATCCACTACAAGTTTAAAAAAATGTATTTAAACTTGAGTGGATGAATACAAAGTTTTTATTAACGATTAAAAAGTTGAACAATATATATAAATATATATAAGGAGAGAGTGAACTAATAGTAGGAGTTGATTGAAACGCAAAGTGAGCGTACTTAAAGTGTTATAATTCTGGTTGTGAAAAAAAATGTTTAATTGCAAAATTGTAGTTTCTGTATGTAAGAAAGTTTTAAACAAAATAGATTTCTTAAGTTTTTTTTTTATCTCGGTGTGAAAATGACTTTAAACTGCATTATTGCTTTCAATTCTGCAGTGCTTTAATAATCCAGTGACTAAATTTCATTTTGGTTGCCACGGTCGCTTAGAGGTAGACTGACCCCTCGTAACCCAAGGGTTGCGGGTTCGATCCCGGATGGAGTCGATGGATTTTCTGGTTTTTAAAATCGTAGGCACAAATGTCATATGATTATGTGGCTTGGAAAAGATCCCTTAAGTATCAATTTGACTCAGATACTCTCGGCAATATTTAGCATCAGGCGAGAGTTTGAATTAAATTTATTCAAGTTTTAAATTTTCCTAGAGAGCCGCTTAGTAGATGGTGCCACCACTGAAGCGGATGTCACATTTGGGGGACTTGCCTTGTCTACAAAGTCTTGTGTGTCAAAATGCAGCCGATTTAAAAAAAATATTTTCAATTCTAAAAAAGTAGATTTAATTTAGATTATTTGATTGTGACATCCGCTGAAAATGATTACTATTTCTTAATCGTATTCTTATCGATTAATAGACATCTGAATTGATACTTTCATTTGCAAACTCCTTTATCAGTTTCTGTACACCCTTTTGTTGTAACACCGATGAAAAACTTGCCTACTTGTAGGGAATTACATTTACTTTTCATCATACCTGTCATTAAGAAAAATTTTGTCTGTAGCCATCTCACAGACATTTACCACTGAAAATTATTAACAGCATCCCCAATGATGCAATCAAAATTTATACTGATGGTAGTAAAATATCTAACCATACCGGTAGTGGTAACTATATCGAAATCCCCCCCCAGGAAAAATTGTCCCTGAAAAATCGGAATCCAGATTTCTGCTCAGTTTTCAGAAGTGAACTAATAGCCATTGACTCGGGCCTTGAGTCATTCTATCTAAGAAGAATTACGGTGATCTTTGGCGTAGTTCACTTCAACACTTTTACAAATGGTTTATTATTGACGACAAAACCAGAGTCTCCATCTTACACAAACTGAAACATATATCGCTACACCATGATATTCATTTTCAGTGGGTCTCATCTCACGTCGAACTTTATGGCAATGAAATGGAGGACAAACTAGCAAAAAAGGGCTGTAATCTGCTAACTCCCTCTACATCCGCCCTTACCTATGTGGAATTATACTCCAGAAATCCTAAAAAATCTCAAAATTTGGTGGAGTGCAGGGCGCCTCCCACTCATCATTGGTATGCGGGTAATAGACCCGGACTGACCTAGCCCTCAAGTGTGTCAGATGCTCCCAGACTACACTTTCTCGTCTTGCTAGTGGTCACATCAAGTACCTTTCATTCTCAGCGAACAAGAAGATGTTCCCCACCTGTGCAAGGTGTCAATATCACCAGGCTTCCCCGGAGCACATTATGCGTTGTATGGATCTCACAAGCAAAGATATCTACAAGGATACCCTTCTTGTGCTGGACTTTTTAAGAGGCAACGATTTAATTGATCTTGTCTGACTTCGTCAGACCCTGGAGGATTATTAACAACAACAACAACATTTACTTTTAAAGAATTTCTTCAGTGGTGCAAAATCTCGACCACGCTCAATTCCTTGATTCCTCATTCCTCAGACCCTGGAGAATTAGCAACAACAGCAACATTTACTTTTAAAGAATTTCTTCAGTGTTGCAAAATCTCGACTACGCTCTATTCCTTGATTATTTCCCTCTGATTAATTGCTTGTGATTCATTAAACACAAACTGTAATCTTTTCTTAGTGGAACCTAAAGAACCCCGAGTGAAAAGCATTGTTTGTTTATTTTTAATTCATTTCTGAAAGTGTAGTTATACTTTCGCGCGAACACCATACATATTTCTCTATCTCTGATAAAATAATCTTTAAAAGAAGATATATATTTGTCTTTAAATTACACGCAACTGTAAGAGATATATCCTCAAATGACATTGTTCAAATAGTAAATTTTCCAAATCATAACAATAGTTATTTGTACCCAGTCCATTCCACTATCAGAACTCTCCTGCTATTCATTATATGGGAAAACTAAAAGAACCTTTCTTTCATCCAATCGGATCTTCATTATATATCCGATCCTTTCCAGGAACAAGAACAGCAATCCCTTCTGTGTGCCAGGGCGCCCTTTCCGAAATAAAGTCTCTACGGGGCTCACCCAATCTATCACAATGCGTACGCCCTTCTGGTAGCATAAAAGAGTGAAATATTAGAAGTACTAGATCTGCAGTGAAGGATTAAAAGGGCAAGAGAGTGTTTTTGTTTGTCTCGCATGGACTTCTGGGAAGTTGGAGAGAAAATGGCCCTTCTTCTATTTCTTTGTATCGGGGGAGATAATTTATTTTTGCACTTCTGCGAGGGTTTTGAGTTAGAGAGCAGTCCTTTATGATGTTTGGATGTTGATGGGGAAATGGTGCTAATGTTTTTTGAAGTGTTTTTGTAATTTATTTTCCGATTTGTGTCTGAATGTCTTTTAGATTAGCTCTAGATTTTCCTGTCAGTGTGCTGTGTGTATTTAGGTTCTTCCGTTATTTATGCCCTGAAGAAGATGTTCCATTGGTTGATGAGAATGAATAGGTCCCGAGATTCTTAAGAATGTGGGTTTAGATCCGTGCATGTTATTGTTACTGTTACAATTGAGATTTGCTTTAGATAATGAAGCGATTGTTGTAAATTAATATGCTGCAAAGCTATTTTTAAATTGAAATATTTAAAAATATTTCAGTCGCCCATCGAACATTCTTTTTTTAGAAATATAGCGAAATTCCGAACTTACGCAATAGATAGGAATGTGTGATAAACGTGTAAGTTGAATTCGCGTAATTTCACATATAAACACTTATAAATTATTTTTAGTTGGGGCCGGAGACGAAAGGAAAAGAAAATATAGAAAAAAATCGCTTAATAAAATCTTAGACAAATGAACAAATACACAATCACAAACCAATCATAAAATCTAACAAAGTTGTCTGCTGGCTTAGAGATTTTTCTCCCCGAGCAAAATTTCCTCGTAGTATGCTAATAATATTTTTTATTCCTTGTTTTGTTGAAAAAATATGCTAATCGTTCGAGTCTATTCTCTCAAGTTTGTAACTTCTGTTGGTTCCTGATTGACTCTGAAACCCCTTGTCTACCTGTAAACCCGGCTAGGTGTGCGAGAGCAACTGAATGATCAAGAGACATGATCTCAATCTAATTAATTTATTGCTACCAAAATATCAATCACACAGGATAACAATCTAATTAAGATAGGCGATGAAATAGTAGAGCGTGGAGGTGAGATTCTATAACACGGGGATACTACTACGGACCCTCAACTGAATCTAAGATAGCTTAAATACGCTCAAATATAATTACGTCGCACACTAATAAGCTAACTTCTAATTAAACAAGCTCACGATACCTGTACTTTTTATGCATCGGATCCTACACTGGAATCTTGCAGGTGATCTTTATCGGGATTGATCAATGTCGTTAGATCCACTGGTGTAGTCCGTTTTCCTGGACAACTCCACAACCTCTTTATAATTCCACTCTCTTTCAATCTTCAACTAACAAACTAACTCGCAGACTCTTTGCTAACTCGTACTTTCCAACTCCAACGTTCCAATTCACAAACTCGTGAAAACAGAATTTATATAATATACTTCATTTACATAATCACGCCTTCTTGGTAAGCGAAAGTTGGTTGAATTGAAATATTTCTCCCCAGAAGAGTCCCCAAGATGTTATAATAGTTGCGGATAGATCCGTCACAACTGTGACCTGCCGAATTCCCTATCGTCATTCGATCTTCTAACTAAACTATATCTAAAGAATCAAGTTTTCAATGTTTTTCTTATTCATGCATTTCTATGAGCTCATACATTGTCAGGTCTTGATTGTATGAATCCAGCAGTTCTTGAACGTCATCACGATCCACTTCTAAGCTTATTTGTCTGGCAAGATTGGCAAATTCTTCAATCTCATTACAAATTTCACCACTCCTGAAACAAAAGATGAATAACGAGATTTGATAATCGCGTAACTTCGGATTAATGTAAGTAGGGTTAGCGTAAGTCGAGGTATTACTCTATAGTATTATCAGCAAAAGAACGTGATGAGTGAGATTAATTCATGTGACGTCATAGTCACATGATAACTGCAATCGCGTTTACCAGTCAATCAGTACAAAAAGAATTTGTGACAGTTATTGGTTTCTATTTTAAAAAGAAGCTAAATAAAACCACTGTTTCTTATTATGTTGTTATGTGCTTGTGTTTCACATTAAGAATTTAGAACACGAAGGAATGAGACGCCGTTGTCACATGATAAAAACAATTAAGTACTTCCAACCAATCAATTGATACCCTCCGCTTTTGTCAACCAGTGAAGGAAAATAATAAATAGAAATATAACAAGACAGTATAGGCCAGTGGCAGTAGCGCACACAAAAATTTTTCAAAGGGGGAGTCCATGGTCGAAAGTCCTCCAACTCGTATCATACCCCAAGACGACACCAATTGATTCGTCTGATTTTGTTAACAAAAAACAGTAAAAAATAAATTATTGAATGAATAATCAGCATTAATTAATAAAATCAATAGTTAATTATAAGTACTTAATTAAATTTTACGTTATATATATACATAGGATTATCATCAATCGAAAAAAACTCAAGGGCTTTGCGGGGGGGATCTGGATTCCCAGGACACACCCTTGTGTGCGCAACTGGCCAGTGGTCTTCAAATTGAACTCTTAAGGTGTTTTCGGGGAACCTCATTCCACACACTCTTAAAATATATCTTAAAATAATATTTCAACTAGATCAACATGTTATATTTAAATTATTATACGTTACTTATTACTTATTACGTTATATTTATTTTTATGTATTTATTTGAACTTGTGGAGCCTCCGGGTATGCCTTGTAGAGCCATCGGCCTCCATGGAACACATTTTGAAGACCACTGGTAAAAGCCAAAAGCATGATAAACTCTGCAATATAATAGCAAACTTTTAGACCTAGGAACAAAGGCTGTAGGGTTGTACCTAGTTTAAAGCATCCGACTACCCTAAAATTGTGAATTTTGCCAACATTGGCAAGATTTTATTTTATAGGACATCTAATTATCTTTATAAAAATACTAAGTTTATTATTTTCCGTTCAATAGAACAAAAACTACAAGTATTTCAGTAAAAGCGGATGCCATTACTTTAAGCAAGATGTCATATTTTAAAAAGCGTTTTACTCTCGAAATGTGTGTTTTTTTTTTTGAAAATGCTCATACGAGTTTAGCGATTGCTAAGAAAGTTTTGAAAATAATTAACTGAAATCTTTTTGTGTATGTTCTGTATAACAGTAGAAGTGTTTTAACCTTCAGATTTATGAATCACTGTCTTTTTACAAAATTTACAGTCCCTTATGTTAATATAATCGCTGTTATTTTAAGCGATTTCATATAATAACTAAGGTAAGGTGCTCTAATTTTTGTAAAAATTAAAATGTCACTTATCCTGAAATCGCCGACTGGGTGGCGTAGTTGGTTTGTCACTGGCCTTCTGCAGCCAAGGTTGCGGGTTCGACCCCGGCCCAAGTCGTTGGGTTTTCATGATGCAGAAAACCGACAGCGGCAATGTCGTATGGTTATGCAGTATGTAAGCAATCCCTTGAAGCGCCCGTTTGTCTTGGGTGCTCTCGGCAAAATTAAATTCCTAAGTTCAATTTCGCATCGTCAGAGCTCATGTGTCTCCATCTGGGGAGGAACCTGGGCGTCAAAATTACTTGCGGCAGTTGGTATCGCCTATACGATGCCGCAATAAAAAGTGATACCAGCTTATGGGGAATGAACTACGTCTGCAAAGGTAAAAAACAGCCCCATGAGAAAAACAAAACTTATCCTGAATGTTATTTCTAAAATGAATAACATAGCAACACATGAGAATTGAAAATTTGTTTATAAACTTTTGGTACAGAATGGGCTCCGTTTATGTTATTTTTAGCGCATTTTTCACGTAGTGGAACAAAAGTGCTATTAGGACGCAAATTTCGTCTTCATCTTCGTTCCATATTTTGTCGTACCTTTTTCTCAGCCAATAAGCAACCAATTGACCTCGGGGTTTTCGGCATTTGGTCGCATTTGTGTCCTAGATGAGCCGAATCATCTTTAAATTTTCCCATAGTTTTCCCGAATTTTCCTACAAATTTTCCTGAATTTTGCTAGTTTTTTGCTTTTTTTATAGTGATGATACAGATTTGTGTCATTATTTCCTTTCAGCTCAATAGTAGTACATTTAGAGGAGTGGTACAGTACTACTTTCTGTTAGTAAAAATTCATTAGTTGCATTATTGGAAAATATATGTGAAAAACGCGCTAAAATTACTTGGCCATGCCAATGATTGATATCTTGTTCGAAATGTTTCCCCATTTTTTCCCATTATTGTCATAACAATTTCTTTTTCTCTTCTTAATTTTAGCATATTTTTCTTACAATGTAATAAACAAATCTAAAAACAATAAAAAGAATTTCCACATCTGCGTCCTAGATTGTCGCAAGTAGTCGGATATCTTAAAGGCAAGTCAACTTTTCTATATGTTTGCCTAAATCACTAAGCTGCAAGGGAAAAAAAGAGTGTCAATATAATTTTCTATACACATACTAAACATAATAACCGTAATACTATCTAGAAGAATGCTGCTAAAAATACTGAAACAAAATTACCATTGACAAATATCAAGTACAAAACACCAAAAGAAAAAATAAATCAACACACCTAAGCCAAAAAATGAAATATCTAAATAAAATAGGTTTTTCAAAAGACGATATACTCAGCACTCAATTTTTGTCTTCGACTTAAGAATTTAATCCATCACTTTAAGAAACAATAGTTCTTAAGTATTTCTCCTTTTCTAGAGGATCATTTATTTTATTTTACATATGATATATATTTCGAATATAAAAGCGTCATTATCGAAATATTATGGGCAATTTTATATAGATTTACAGCTATGAATAAAATTTAGATTTAATAGTCTAGACAAAACTCGCATAAATTTTGGGCCTTTATACTCGAATTATTGCGTCAAAAATTCAACAAAAATGAGATTGAGCTTTTCTTACATGAACCAACACGGAACTGTGATATTTATTTCAAGAGAGGTGCATCTTCTTTGATCTTTCTTAGACGAAACAAAACATTTGGTTTGAAGCGTGCATATTTGACAGTTATAAAATGTATTTGAATTTTTACTATATGATGATATTGGAGCACTTTATATTTTAAAGTATGAATAGATTGAATAAGTGTGTAAAATAACAGATGACACAAATAGGTGAAATTTTAAGTTGATATACCTACTTTACAAGCATTTGTCTGTCGAAAATGAGAAATAATACATTAGAATATACAGTCGTATCCCGATTTAACGAATTTTTCTCTTCCCCTGATTAAAATGAAGGCATAAAACTGTAGTTAACCATTAAATCCCGAAATAACGAATTATTTCAGCAGTTGGAAACATGTTTTATTAGTTTGTATTAGAAAAAAATGGATTTTTTTTAAAAAATGACATATACTTTTTGCCTTAGAAAAAGATTTTTATTGTTCGCAGCAAATTTTCCCCAGAAATGGGGATCATTATAAGACTTTACAGGTGCAAATGAGTCATGAGTGTAGCCTATCATTTGAGTCTTGAGTAGTAAAGGAATTTCCTTTCTTATGTTATCCTAATCCAGGGATTACCTTAAGAGTTTTACAATCACAATACATTTAATGACGGACTGCCTGTCCGTGCAATTGAAGTTGGGAAAATTGTTGATTTGTAGGCCCTAATGAATCGCAATTCTAATGCAGAAATTGGTTATGAAACTCCTTTCCCTCCTTTGTTACATTTTCTAATGTTTTATATTGTTTGGAAACTGGGTAAACATACCTCTCTCTTATGCAACAGGATATTAATGATGCAGTATTTTCTTCACTGTAAAGAGTAGAAAAAAAACCTCTTTCGATCAGGAATCAAAAAGGTTTTCAAAAATCTATTATACAACATATTAAAATTTTCAATTAAATGGTGAGCATATTTTTATCTGTGGAATAAATAGGGTGTAGTTTTTAAGCATGGATATTTTTTGAGCAGTTTCTTATAAAAGGTAAATGCAAAAAATTGTCTTCATTTTGGACTCCGATGTAACAAATAACCCCGAATTGATGAACAAAATATTTGGTTCCAAGAAATTCGCTATAGATTGGATGTGTTCTTGGGTACAGCAGACTAAGCAGCTTCCACATGTTGCCAAAGTTGATCTGATGTGGCAGCTGGGGGTTTAATCTGGGTCAATCATTTAGCAACCATGGACCACATGTTTTCTATCGGTGAAAGATCCGGATAGTGAGCCGGCCAGGGAAGCAATTTAATCTGGTGATTGACAAAGAATCTTTGGACAATGCGTGCCACGTGTGGTCGCTCATTATCCCGTTGAAATATGGCCGA
This sequence comes from Trichonephila clavata, assembly GCA_019973975.1. NCBI lineage: Eukaryota > Metazoa > Arthropoda > Arachnida > Araneae > Nephilidae > Trichonephila > Trichonephila clavata. The sequence continues at coordinate 3,563 of BMAO01018712.1, read as the reverse complement.
CTAATAGAATTACATCATTTGCATGAATGTTTAGCTCTTAAAAATTCTCGTAAAGATATCAGATATTCTCGAATTTAATACTTGTAGCCACTCTTGTCAAAATAGTTGTGACTGACTGTCCCAAGCAGCAGAAGCGCCCTCTAGAAATTCAGTATAGGTCAGGTAAGGAAAGCTCTGAAAAACCGTCCATGTTATTTGTCCTTAATTGACTTAATATTTGTTGCCTTTGTGTAACCTAAACTAAACTAACAAATAATATTTAGGATAATGGAGCGAATTGTGCAAAAATAGTATCCAAAGAACAAAGAGATAAGTCAATTAATGAATTTCAACTGTATTTCATCTCTTTATATAATGTCTATATTTGCATTTCTTTCTTTGTAAGATTATTTGCGGAGTTCTTCAGTAGAATAATAGTTACTCTTACTGTGGAATATTGGAGGTTACTGATACTTAAAATAAATTAAATATTTTAAAGTTATGTGGAATTGAGTTAATAAGAGTTAAGTAAAATACTTCAGATGTCCTCTACTCGTGTTTGAGAATAAGAACTTTCGCCAATAGGTCTCGTAATTTCATAGGGAAACTTTTATTCAAATCATCCAGTCAACCAACATTTTCTTGGTAACCTCTGCATGAATAATATTGTTCTTTATATAAATAAAATATTTCATCTATACGAAAATGTGGTACTTGTATATTATACCGTTAACTAATTTCGTCAAATTGAAAACGTTGCTGAATGTCTTTATATGCTGTTAATCATAGAAGATCGTCCCCTTGCATGTCTGAACACAATAAAAGTAATGATGTCAACATTTGATGACACTTTTTAATTGGCGAAATATTTATTTGGTGAGATTGGTCGATGGTATAATACGTAAGTATCGATAATTTAAGCTCTAACTCTCATATTTTTATTCTTAAAGAGAATCTGAAAAATTAAACGTTCTTTATGAAAAATAATATGTCGATTATATTACGGAATAAAAAAACGTTTAAAATGAAATACAATCGACTCTCGATAACACGAAGTTGAAGGGACCATTGGAAAACTTCGAATTATCAAGAGTTCGAATTATCGAGAAGGGTAGGAAAAAACTCCCAAGATAAACGAAAAGATTTTTTTCTAACACATTTAAATTTAAAACTATGTAGTAAAACAACATTTGTACATACGCAAAAAATTATTTTAAAGTATTATTAAAATGTACATATTATAAATACAGTATACATATTATACAAAAGTTAAAAGTCTAGTACTAAAATAATACATTTATGTATTAAAAACAATTAAAAAATACAAACTGTACATAATTTTTTTTGACGAAAAAATCTGTTATCTGTTTTTGTTATATGACATTCAATCTAACTTGGTCAATAGATTTTTGTAGAATAAATGAAGCATGAAAAAAGTCCGCATCAACGTGATTTTGAAGGGAAAAGTTGCGTAGTTTGTTTATTGACACTTTAGTTTCTGTCAGAGTTATTGGAGTCAATCAACTCCGTTGGTCATCAAAGGGGCTACGTTACAGGGGAGATAGCAGAGACAATACAACACAAAACATGTAAGCTCTAACCTGTTTGCTACAGGACTCTACATGATAATAAGCGTTTGAATTGTCGAGAGTTTTATTAGATTACATCGAATTATCGCATGTTATATTCTGGTCAGCCACAGATTGTATTTCGAATTATTGAGTGTACCAAAACGTATTGTTTTAGTTCGAAATATTAAGAGCTTTTCTAAGGGCTGAGCATATACTTCGAATTAGCGAGAGGTTCGTTTTATCGAAGGTTTGAATTACCGAGAATCGACTGTATAAGGAACAGATTGTTGATATAAAAAATGTTTTGGTAATTTTAAATATTCGCTAAAATATATAAAACAATTCCCCAACAAACAAAAACTTATCTCTTAAGAGTTATTCAATAATTGTCAAAAAGAAACCTCCGTCAAACCCCAAAACTGCCAAATTTGGTCCTGGATTTTATTTCAGCCAAAACTTCTCTCGAAAGCAAACAGATTATTTCCTATATTCATCTCACAATGCGGGAAAACAAATAATTTCCTTCGATTGATTGAGTCTAAATCTACTGTTATGTAGCATGTTGTTATATAATCTAAAGGAAAAAGGAAAAACACTATGTAACAATAATGCTGTTACATCTTAATCCAATCTTCTCACAGAGCTACCGCCAAACAGTATGGTGGCTTTGACAAAACAGAGTATATCCCATCCGAAGATCACCAATAACAACGCATAACAAAAAAAGGGGGATAACAAATACTAGTAACAGAGTCTAACTCGGCCTGCGTGATCTTTGGACTGAACAACATCACAACTGGAGGAAAAAAACATAATAAAATACGACCCTCTTACATCGAAACGTGTAAGAAAGTAAATAATAATAATAATAATACACACAAAAAACAGAAAGAAAAGAAAAAAAAATCCTTTCCTTTGCCTGCAATTGCCCAGGATGCCCTCTAGGGAACCTGGTCCCCCCCCCCCTCTGAAGCCTCATCCTCGGTAACCATGGTTACGTAATCAAATCTTTACGATCTTTCGGTATTCGCGATATATGGCGACAGGGCACAAAAAAAAGTGATGCAGGATTGAAAAAAATTATCTTGAACGTCACTACAAGCTATGGTTGGAGAAATGTGCCGTTGAGATTGGATATGAGAATAGCGATGGGGCTTTCGAAGGTGAGATTGAAGAAAGATGGTTCTTCATATATTTTTTAGAAGTTTAAACATATTTTTTATCATCGTTTTTAGAATGGTTGAATGAGGTTATATGTTTCCTTGATTGTATTTATGGATAGAGAAGGTGTTGGAAAGACATTGAAATAACAATCGATTTAAGGTATCCAAACACGTTCGGAGTACTTTAAAAAAAATAGCCTATTAAAACATAATAAAGGCTTATCTAGAAATCGAAACTAATAAATACTAATATTTAGCTTACAATATTTAAAAAAAATATTCACATTTTCAAAAATTACAATTATAAGTGAAAATTTAGCAATGTTTTTAAAAGCAAAAAGAGAAAAATATAATAAATTTCTATCATTAAAGTATTACTAGAACAAATAAGATGCATTTATCTAGAAAAGCTACTAAAATTTTAATGTTTCATCAAAATTTTAAAAAATTATAGCTGATTGAGGAAATATTATAAGAAATATGACATTTTCTTTATTAACTATTCATTATTTAAATAACTGGCCAAAACTCAAAAGATATTCATAAAATAAGAAATATTTTAGTAAATTCTCTAGAAACATCAGTTTCAAAAAAATTATAGAAATACATTCATAGTATTTTGAGTTATCAGACTCGCCATGATAGATTTTGAACAATTTAAATGCCCCTTCTGGTAGATTAAAAATCTACTTCCGATTTTTTTAGTTTTATAAAATTGATTGTAACTTGGCATCTAAGTAACGCAGAAACAAAACAAAGTATGTTTTGTTAAGCAAAAAACTAGCTATATTTAATAAAAGAAATATGTATTTTGACCGAATTCGGTCTTTTCAACGTGTTCGGATACCCT
>BMAO01018711.1:0-15010 GCA_019973975.1 Trichonephila clavata | reverse complement strand
GGTTTTGCAAAAATCAACCTCTAAGGGGAGTTGCGTGTGCTTAAGGGATGTTGTATATAATTATTTCGTTTTTAAACTGATAGGCGTACAAATTTGAAATTTGGTGGCAGATTCCTTTCATGGAGTACAGATCCGCTACAAAATGAGTTTTGTGAAAATTGATTTCTAAGGGTCTTTGAAGGAGCTTAAGGGGCGCCATAGATAAATATATCAATTTTTGAAATATTAGACGTTCAGACTTGAAATTCAGTAGGCACGTGGAGTAGAGGTCTTCTACAAAAGGGATTATACGAAAATTGACCCCCAAGAGCCGTTAGCGTGGGCTTAAGAGTAGTTATAGATAGACATTCCAATTTTGGAACTATTAGACCTACCGAATTGAAGATTGGTATGTATGTTCTTTTTATGGAGTACCTCCAAAAAAAAAAACGAATTTTGCGAACATCGATATCCCCGCATCGACTGAGGTTTTAAGGGGAGTGAAAGAAAATATTCATGTTTTTGAATTGTTAGAACCACAACTTGAAATTTCTTATGCGTGTTTTGTTTTTTGAATAAAAATTTAGTGAGAATGAATTTTACGGTAAACGATTTCTATGGGGGAGCAGGGATTTACTGGAGCGTATTGATAAAAAAAAATCCCGTTTTCGAACTATTAGAACTACAATAATGAAATACGGCATGCATGTTTCTTTAGTTCAACTGAAACCCACTAACAACAGTTCTTTCGGAAATTGGTTCTCAAAGATGGTTAAGGGACTAGGTAAAAATTTTTCCGTTTCTTAGCAATTATATTTAGACTTTAAATTTGGCAATCGTGTTTATTTTGTTGAGTAGAGATCCACTCAGAATGGGCTTTGCTGATATCCATTTTAGGATAAAAGGTTACGGATACGTAAAAAATAATTCTACTTCAATATTAAAGATTTTTATTCAGAATTCCTGCCCTTTTTAAATTAAGAGGTGATAGTTATGAGAATGTTTAATCGAACGCTTATACACCAAAAGTTTATATGTATGTAAAAAGAACCAGTATATATTCCCACAACATTATGAAATACCCAGCAAAGAGAGCGGGTAACGGCTATATTGATTGATATACGTAAAATACTTTTTTTTGGGAATGCTTAGTGAAAATTCCTTAAAAATGTGTAAAATTTCAAAAATTCAACTATTTTAAAAAAATAAGTATTGCTTTGATTAAAAAATGTATAACAAATTTGTTGCATGTACTATTAACGATAGGTAAAAAATCAAAGCGCTAAAGTTCAAAAAATCTTAGCATTTTAAAGGAAGATAAATGCGTTATTTTTTCTTTCTATGATAAATAAAGTGAAAGCTTTTATTTGCCATTGGGATGTGAATAAATACGAACATAAAAGTTACGGTAATTTTGAATTTTTTTTAATTTCGAGTTTTTAAAAATTTTGTGATATTCTATAAAATTATTAAAAAAAATAATTTAGACTAAAAAATTTTATTTGAATTTTTGACAGATTTTTGTCAATTAAATCGTATTGTGTCCCCTCAATGGAATTGTTCCCTTTGTATATCTTTCTTGTAAGAAAATTCTTAATCCTAAAGAGGCGTGTTAGTATGTTTCTAATTAAAACAAAGAAACCACTCCGAAAAAGACATTAATTTCCTTGTATCCTTTGATACTGATCTTGGATTATAGCAAACAATCTAGTGCATTATTCTAATATAATATAAATCAAATAAAAATTATTTGAGAGTATTTCAAGTGAATGAATAATAATAACATTCCTGTATTAGTCTTTTACGTTTTGAATTCTCAAGAGGCTAAAACTTTATGAAAAAGTACGTTATCTTCTAATGAGCAATTAATAGTTCTTTATACATATATTACTCTAAAAAAAATTACGACTGCATAACACATTAAAAATACATTTTAGAAGAGAGATCCTATATAAGTCAAATTTATTTTACCAGTCCGCTCTAAGCAATGATTGTCATTAGAAATATCAGTGCATTTGTTACTTTCAATTTCAATTAATTCTTGCTCTGCTTCTGAATTTCGGATGAATTTCAATTAGTTCATATATTCTGCGTCAGAACCTGACCGCGTTTTAATATAACTTGTAGATTTGTAATCATACGCTTCATTTCAGTTTTCATTATGTGACAAATTTTCCCTCGTATTTCAAAAGATTCATTACTCTGGTTATATTTCCTTTCCTCTAGAGTCAAAATTCATTTAATGAATGTTTAATATAAGATAAGGGAGAATTATGGGAAAAAGAAAGTCCACTACATTAAACAGAAAAAAAATGCTAATAAAGAGAAAAAATTTACTACAGATACAAAATATTCTATGTTTAGAAATCTTGTTTCTAGAAAATATCGAAAATTATCGAAGTAAAAATGTCATACTAAGAGCATATCTTGGAGGAAGAAGAGTTTTATTTAAGTATTAAACTCGTGAGATAATCGTGAGACGAACTTAGGTTCAAAAATCATGATACCAAGTATTAAGCAGAAATTATGTTCTTAAATGAATATTGGATGGATCAGAAAGTAACTAAGGCCTCAAACTACAGATCATTAAATGTTAAAGAGTCAAATTTTGAGAACTATAATACTTAATTATCCGTTACTGAACACAGTTACTCTAGCCATAAAACGCGATACTTTTCAAAATATTAAGTAATATATCGTTATTAATTCTTAAAGATATATCTGTGCAATGGACACAGAGACATATATGAACATTTCAATATTTTCGTGTTTTAATCGTTCAATCTTCTGGGTAAATTCTTCATTTATAAGTAATACATTCTTCATTTTCTGTGGGTAATGCACTTTAATAACTATAATTAGTTTACTACGGGAATAAATAATTTAGAAGCAGAGATGGTGATATTTTTATCAAGAAGCAAATAAATAATTTCTTACGGAGAGAGAGTTATATTAACGTCTGCTATAAAGCTTGGTGAAGGACCTTGTAATTTTGAATCACGATCAAGTGAGGAGGACGACAGCTAAGCTGGCATTCCCTCTTCTAACTTCCACACCATCAACGGTAGGATGTTTGAACCTCGTCAGATTTAACGTGCAGTGGCTTCCTCTACGCGGATGATCTTCAGCGGTAGCAGGCTCAAACTCATGACACGCCAACCACGAGTCTGTGACCTTGAACACTAGGCCACCATGGGTGAAATTTTTTTAAGGAAAATAAATGTAAGCAATGTTCATAAATTTTATGCTTTTTTATGAACATTTATAAAAGTAAATAAACTGCCATGAAATTAGAATTTTTTCCTAATATCATGTTATGTTCGATGTACAAAAATTTAAAATATTTTACTGAATACTTTTGATATGCTACAGACGCCAAAAGCGCGATCGAATATGGAGGGAATTTGTTGTTAACATCCAAGTCAATAATTAGACTTATTGTTTGACAAACAAAAATTTGACTTCCACAAAATAATTTATACATTACGTGTTTTCTTTGGTTGAGTAGTTTCAATAAGTAAAAGCTAAAAATGACTTCTAAACTAAAAATTCCAAATTCGATAAGAAATATTATCCCTAATAAAAAATAATCTAATTTTAACTGTAATATGAGAATATAAAAATATCTTTTATTTGCTTTAGAATGATTTTTCGAAATTGCGTGAAAATTTTGTGCACATTCTGTAAGTAAAAAGTGAGTAAAGCTAGAAAGAAAAAACTCTCCCCAATGATTTGATCTGAATTGGTGTAAAAGTGATTTTGATTCGATTTTAAGTTGCTATATTAAACAACTCGAGGGCCTTAAGAGACAGACCACGTAATTTTGAACTAAGGCAAGTGATAAGGATGAAACCTGAAGTGGTAGTCCCTCTCTAAACTTCCATACCATATCAATGAAAGGACTCTGAATCTCAACGGGTTTAACCTTTTAACTGTCATGCCCGATATTATCTTGGGCATGGCACTAGTGTTCCAAAATGACACGCCCGAGTGTTATACGGGGTAATTTTTTGGGTAATTTACTATGAGGGGTGTAGATCGCTGTGATCAGGAAATATCCATCCATACAACAATCCGGAAACGCCAGAAATAATATTACAAAAAGATATTTTTACATTTACTAGACAAGGTACTCTAGAGCCTATTTTTGCTGTATAAAAAGTGTTTGGGAAACGTCTTGCATCAAACTGTAGAAAAGCTTTTACATAAATATGAGGATACAGCTTCTGGACAAAAGAGTTCTAGCTGACCACCTACACAATAGATATCCTACTCGTCTTACTGAACGACATCTTATATCTCATGTTCTTTCTTCTCCTACGAAATGTCAGCCTAAAGGAAACTGCAAAATTTGTTGTTCAAAAAAGGATGCAAATGGAAAAAAGATAAGGAAAAAAAAAACATGATTCTGTGGTGTAATAATTTTGGAGTTGGTCTGTGCTTGGAAAAGTGTTGTCAATTATACCACACAAAACTGAATTGTTGAACTGCTAATAGATATTCATTTATTTTTATTTTATTTTTTGGAAAGAATGCTCCACTAGAAGTGAATTTTAACCTTGCCACGCTTTGGGGCAGCCATTTCAAGTGAATATGCAGTTGCTATAAAACCTAACAATTTTTGTGCAAGTAATTCAAAATATAAAATTTTAACTATAGGTAGTTTTATTTTATTTGTACTAAACATTTGATTTTTGCAATAAAAATTGACAATTAATGAATCTAAGTCATTAAAAGGACAGTTAAAGAGTTAACAGAAATCAGCATCTGAAAAAAGATGTGTCATCAGTGGCATTATGTTTCGAACCCTTGACACGACAACACCGGCTACCAGTAAGAGACCATTACCACACGCCTACTCGATCACCTAAATAGAATCTGGTTGAAAATTAAACGCCAGTTTTCTCAAAACAAGTTGGGAGAGAGAACAAATGAATATTAAATCATTTCAGTGTAAGCTTCAATAGTTTTTTTGTAAACTTCATGTTTCATGCAGCGTATCATAAGAAATATGATTCAATGTATTAATTCTAAATATTATTGCATCCAAATATTTAATTTGTATTTGGAAAACAGTAATACCTCGACTTACGCAAACCTGGAGTTACGAGGTTTTCAAATCTCGTCGCGCGTTCCCTCTTATTCCTACAATCAGAAGCTGACAATTGATGAGCTCATAGAAATGCATGAGCAAGAGCAAGACATTGAAGAACTTGAGTCTTTAGACCCAATTCAATCAGAAGATCAAATGGTGGTTGAGAACTTTATAGAAGAAATCAGTTTATAATTGAAAAAAGGTTACAAATTTTAGAAAATATAGACTCCAATGATGAGATCCCCCCCCCCACCACAAAACAAGAATAAATAAATTATCAGTATACTCCGAGGAAATTTTGAATCGAACAATCTTCGAGCCGGCAGACTACTTTGTTAGATTTTATGAAACCTTCTACGGCAAAATAATTTCAGTTTGCGAATTTGTATTTGTATTATCTAAGGTTTTATTAAATTTTTTTTGCTAAATTATTATTTTTTTTCGTTTTTGGCCCCAAATAAAAATAATTTATATGTATTTATATGCGAAATCATACCCCGATTTACGCGGTTACCACTCAGTCTCCCCTATCACGTAAGTTCGGGGTATTACCGTATTGTGTTTAATTAATCTATTGAAAGCAAATTTTGTTCAAATACTCAATAAAAAAAAGTTTTTATGGGTAACACATATGTTATAATAAATTTCAACTTTTTTTTAATTCAAGTTTAGCAAGGAATTTAACTAAAAATTGCAACTTTTTTTTTATATTCATAAATTCATTATTATTCGTATTCGTAAATTCATTAATTCATTATTACTCGTATTCGTAAATTAATTATTATTCGTATTATTCGTATTCGTAAATTCAAAAATCAGATTTCATATTTGAAGGATCATCTCGTGAGAATTTTGAACATTGTGCCCAAATTCTCGAGTCTTATAATTAAAATTACGTATATAAATATTTAACAAACATAAGAAGCTACCTTACAGATGATACAATCAGAATTCTCTTTGTTATTTTATAACTCCATCACAACAATTTGTTAGGAATTCTATGAGCATTGTTGAAACGCAAATTTAAACGCATATTAATCAAGCTCCATCACAATGAGCATATAGAAAATGGAGATTTTTTGTAGTTGAGTTTTTTAATAGTTAATGTTATTTTGCGTCATTATTGATAGATGATGATTAAATAAGTAATTTTAAAATTTAGAATACTTTAAACACATTTTTTTCCTGAAATTTGTAGCTAACTTTCAAAAAATGTGTGTGAAGTTTTGTTTCTGAATTAATGTTTAAAAAATCAATTTCTCCTTTTTCGGGTTACTTGATAGTTTTCTAAATCATTTAGTGTGTTTAAGCCTATGATAAAAAAAGATAGGTTTTGAAACTATTAAATAAATTGAACAAATATTTTCATGAAGATTCTCTTTGTAAGGGCACTGTTATTAGATTTAGAAATTCTTTTCAAGAAAAACTTTATTCAAGAACGATTTAGGCTGTAAATAAAACATCAATAAACTTTTTTGTTGACTTCTTCCATTATTCAGTAGAGGAGAATAAAATATGGGATATTTTACCATTTCACAAAACTATTCTTATAGACATACCATATAAATAACTATTTCATATATTATCCGTAACTTTAGTTCTTAAAAGATGTCAAATAGTAAAAGAATTTTAAAGGCCTTTAGAGAAATATGTGTAAGATAAAACCACTTCCAATGACTTTCATAGCAACTCCAGTTTAACATAATCGTTTCCGAATTCTTCCATTCATTATACTTTACCGAATCAAATATTGACAAATCTGACTTTAGAGACTCTAAACTGCATTATGATATGTAAATATACTTCTATATTCTTTGGAAGTGTCACATCAATTTTATGAAACTACTAGTTCTATATTGTATGAAAATACACAACACATATACATATATATATATATATATATTAGAAAAATCCTATTAATAAATTATGTAGTTTAAAAAACTAAAAAACACGCTTTTGTACTGAATCGAACTAAAAAGTAAAAAAATAATTCTTAATATAAGAATAAAATGATTAACGAGAAAATTAATGTCATTGAGGTAAAAGCGTGGGGTTCCCTATATCAATTGTTATAATTTCTTACTTCTATTCCGAAATGCTGAGTTAGAGTAAAAATGTAGTACAAAGCACCCCGCATTTCATTTTTTAGTTCAATCTACAATGAAAGCGTGTTTTTTTAGATTTTTAAACTATCATTTGTTCATTGTTGAATTTATCTTTGAGTTTGATATTTGGAGCGGGAATTACGTGGCAGCTGGAATTAGTCTTGCTCTTCAACGAATATTAATTACCGGGTCTGAAGGGCATTTATTCTCTTCGTTTACGGGGCCCATTTTCGTTAACGATACGGGCTCGGACGAGACCCGTATCGTTATATTTCAAAGATTCCGTCTTTATACATACAGGTTAAACAAATAAAAGTGTGTTAAGAAGAAAAAGTTCGAATTTTTGAAAAAATTTTAATGTAACATATTTTTATAACGGACTAAAAAGTATAAAATTCCTTCTTTACGTTCTTTTTTCACATTTTCATGCATTGTCATCTATTTCTGAGCTATGGTCCAGATTTCAAGTCTCTAGCTAATCGGGAAGTCAGTTTAAAATCAATTATAAAATTCCACCCGGACAGACATACAAGAAAGCAAGTTAATAAAAACATTTTAACATTAAGTGTCAATAGTATTATCAGTTCTAAACGTAATGCTTTGTAAAAACAAAAAATATTTAACAGTTAGAACATAAATTGTTTTTTTCGTATGCATGAGTCTTTTTTTTATTTCCATTTTCAGTAAAAACTAGACAATTGTTTTTATTATGGTAAGAAAGAGCTGACGCACCCAACTTATCCATGCTCATACAAAGAAAACTTTTTGTTTGTTTTATTTCTAAACCACAAGTGTTGTATTCGTTTTAGGGGTTGCACCTTAATGTTTTCGTCAATAAATCTGGAATTAGTAGCTAAATCTTGAAATGGTAAATGAAATTAGTCGCCAAATCTTGAAATGGTATATGCAATAAGTTGCCAAATCTGGAAGTGGTGTATGGAATTAGTCGCCAAATCAGGAAATCGTTATTCCTGATGTCCTGATCAGGAAAATGGTACAAAATTATGAAATTATTGTATTGTCATCGGTCATTGACAAGTGTGCAAAATTTCGAATTAATTTGACCTTTTAAAGTGGGTGAAAATCGAGCCCAAAGATTCCGTTACACACAAGTGAAACTTATAAAAGAGTGTTAAAAAAGAATTAGATATGTTTAAAATTTTACTGCGTCAAAAACCAATTTATCAAACATACATTTAACTGTTACCATATAATAAAGATAAGATATATATTTTTATGACTAGTTTGTCTGACTCACGATAGTTATCACACAATATTAAATATACTGTACAGAAGACTCAAACACTTTACTAATTTGTCAATTATAACAAAATCCAAAGCTAATGCATTTCTAGGTCCTTCAAAAATATATAAACCTAAAAATAGAAATTGCAATTGTTGTGAGTTTAAGCACAAACACTCTTTGACGTCTGAAGACTTCTTGAGGCCCTGGGTTCCTGTGAAAAAGTATGACCTTTTATAGAATTTGTTGTATATATTTGTAAAGTTCATCAAAAGCAATATATAACAACATGAACTTTTATGAGAAAATTTGTTTTTTCGTTTTACATTCCCAAAATCATTAATTTTGCCTTCAAAAAATCAACTGTTTTCTTACCTATAGAATTTAAGTATACAGTACACAAGTAAATGTTTTTAAATACTCGTACAAATGGAGAACCGTAACAAAAAAGGTGCAAAACTCACAATCTCACTGCCCTCTTTCGAATAAATGAGTAATGGTGATGTATGGTGGCACACTTAGACCTTGACATAGGCATGACATAATCATGCAGTCTTGTTTTTGTTACCTGTTGAAATATTGCTCAAAATTCTGAGTTTTTCGAAAAATATGCCAGGGAATCACATGTGACGATAAAATCATTAGGATTATGATTTTATTGGGGCAAAGTCGAGCCCGAGCCGAGGTCCCTCTCAGACAAGGTTCAAGCCTTAAGACGTTCTTGCAAACATGCTTTAAATGTGAATGAAATTGAAATGTCGATATTTATAGTTTTACAGAAAAAATAATAAAACACCTGAAACAAGGTCTTGTGAAGCACCTAAGACATTTTAAAAATATTTCTAAATTCAATTGATTAAATATTTTAAGCTCTCTTAAACAAAACATGGTAATTATGATGAAAACATATAATTATATAGACACCGGCAAAAAAGGGGGAGCTAATAAGTCGCAATTTTCAGTGTAGTGGGCAAAATAATATTAATGTTAATACATGCTGCCATGTAAATCAACACCCAGAAGAAGCACGCAAAAAACATGAATTACACATGCATTAGTGAGGTAGATATGCAAATGATTAAATTTCAGCGAGAACACATCACGCACGCCTGGGCGCCACTCAAAACGCTATTTAAGGCTTGATATTTGGACGATTTTCAAGTTAGCAATTGTGTTTTTCTTGTTTTTTTCAAAAAAGGATCAGTATGTCTCGTAAAACAGCGATCAGCTTTGATCAGTATCCGAGTTGGACAGAGGAAGGATAGGTAACGAGATTGTGGATTATTTCAGGGATCGGTAGCCGTGTTGGACGAAACAAACATGTAATGCGGATATGTGACCGTTGATGCAGGAGGGTAGACGGCCGACATGGTCGATCGATACCTCATGCACCTTCCGTGGGACAGGATTGTGCGCATGGCAGTGACGGATCGCTCAGTACATCAGAAATATAAGAATTGATCTGTAACCATATCATGTCTCCTAATCTGTGCGTTACAGCAGATGGTTATCGCAGAGTCCATTGCTTTCTACCTTGACAGAGCACAGACGTTCGCGCTAATGGTGAGATGAAGAAGGATGTGGCGGAAGAATGGAATGAATTGTCTTACTGATGAGTCGATCTGTCTGCAACACCACGATGGTGGATTCGAGTCTGGAGACCCGTGGAGAGAGGAAGCTGACACCGCCATCTGGTCCGGCCGGGTATATGGTGTGGGGCGCGGTATTGGATATCACTGCCCTCCTCTAGTAGCATTGCCGTACTTAAACAGCCAGCGCTACATCTACGAGGTGTTGGAGCCAGTTGTCCTTCCTTACCTCAGGGCTTGGCCACAGCCATATTTAACAGGATATGCGCGACCATACGTGGCACGCATTGTCCAAAGGTCTTCGTCAATCACCAGATTGATTGCTTCCTGTCGGCTCGCTCTCCGATCTTTGCGGATAGAAACATGTGTCCTGGTTGTGAAGATTGACCTAGATTACACCCATCTGCACACAGATCAACTTTGGCAACGTGTGGAAGCTGCTTGGAGTGCTGTACCCAAGAACACATCCAAAGTCTCTTTGAATCAATGCCGAGGCGTGTGGCAGCGGTGATCTCCAACAATGGCGGCTTCTCTGGCTACTGATTCTGGCAGGAACCACACTTCACAGAAGTCTATAAATTTAATCATTTGAAACTTGGTCAACATGTTATCAACAAAATAAATTTTGTTGTGCTATCTCTTGTCTTTCTTGGTGTTGCATTTATGGTGGCCAGCAGTGTAGATAGTCAAAGGGAGCTAAATCGTGTTTTTAATTAACTCTCTAGCATGGTTAATTCACTTCTAAAAGAAATTTTTCTACTATAGAATTCGGTTATTTTTGCAAAATTAGTCATAAATAGCGTTCGAGTTCTGTTCATACTTTACAAACAATTTCATTCGAATCTGGTCATACTTTAATCTATATTTTGGAAAAACTTTTAAAGTCCATGAACTAGAAAATGGCACCAACACGGTTTATATAATATTTTCTCCTCTTTTTAATTCCATATAATCAGTGGAATTAAAAAGAGTTAAATACCAGATAGCCAGTTTATAAACTTGAACCATCCGATCAATAATTGGAGTTTATTAACTGGTACAAACCCTTTGAAACTCCTCGAGTTTCATTCGTAATTTAAAAGTCGAGTATTTTCTGAACTATTAAAAGGTATTGCATGGAATATAAATTTAAAGGTTTCTTAGCACGAGGGATTCAAATATTTAAAAAATTCCTGTATGTTATAATTCACTTTCGTTTTGTATTAGCATTTAATTATTTATATTCTTTCATAATACAACTTTGTTCATTTTATTTCTTAACTACGTAATGTTTTGAAGCAAAAAATAATGTATGTTCTAAAAAAATTAGTGCATATTTTTCTGAACCTAAAAATGTATAATGCTTATATGTTTTGTTATGATGAAATAGCCCTAATATATGAAAAAATAAAAATGTAAGCAAATGACCACGCCCCTTTTGACCCTTAGTTTTTTTTCACTTTTTCTCAAAAGCATATTTTTTTCGCATTTAGGCACATTTTTTTAAAAAAAACTATTGGACTATAGAGAGATTCCAGATTTTTTTATACTTCTATACAAGATTCCTATGTATATAGTGAACCTAATTTCTTTCTATTAAAATAGTGCCTAAACTTTTTAGAAATGGTTTTATGCATAAAAAAAGCAAAAAATAGAAATTTTCCAAATTTCAAAGTTGCATAATTTTTTAAAGAAACTATACTAAATTTTCACTAAAAAAAATAGGTTCACACTGTCTTTTGTTCATTGTTTTATATATGTGTAAAAAATATTTTGCATAAAAAAAGATACCTTTTTAAAAAATGGTACCTAAACATAAATATGTATTATGAGTTCTCAAAAATTATGTATTACTTAAATTAAGTAGGAAAAAAAACTTTTGAACTAAAAAGTTATTTTTGCAGTTCTACAAAATAATTGAATTATCTTTAATAAGAACGTAAAATATCTAAGCTCTTTGAAAATTTAAAAAATATATGTCTCATAAACAAAGGGTCTTAATTTTGGCATTTTACACTTCCGAGCACGTCCTGGTTTCTTTAACTTAATTGCTTTTGTTACGGTTATCGTAATATTTAAATACTTCTGTATAATTTTCTTTAACTATGCAAACAAATGGTACATGCAATTTATATATATATATATATATATATATATATATATATATATATATATATATATATATATATGATGAAGTTATCGTATTACTTAGTGTCTTTAGATATAATGGCATGTGTTTTTTCTTTCATATTCGTTAATTCAAATTTTTGTAAATGTTTCATTATTTAAAAAGAATAGACTTTTGAAAAATGATGGATAGTGAATGTGTTGAGTCCCCAAAATTTAAATTGTCAACCAAATGCTTAGGATAAGTACTTTTTTTAATCCACTAAAATTCGTAATTATGCATTAAGGATAATTAAATTTAGAATTTTTTTCTGTACACACACATAATTTTTCAGGAAATTTTTTTTGTTCTTTACTCTAAATGTTATTACTCGTACAGAAATACAAAATGCCGTGGGAAGGACTTAAGGTATCCGACTACGGTTCAGAGCCGTAATAAGCGTACAAAGAAATTTTTTTTTTAACATTTAGTATCACTTAGAATAGAATACACATTCAAAATTGTTTTCGAATATTACTACAATAAAACGTTATTTAACTGCAACATTTTGGCAAAAATGAACTTGAAATACTTATTTTGAAACACTTATCTAGAGTGCCTGAACTACGATTTTAGAAAAATTCGTATTATTTTCAGAGTTACTACCAATTGAAATAATTATTGGTATTTTTTGTTAAAATTTCTCTACTCTGATGTTTTAAAATATATAGATAAATCTACTTCTAAATCATATATTTCAAAAATCCCAGTTCAGGCTCTGTGTAGAGGTCTGAGCTGTATATAGGCAAAATATTATTATTATAGACCCATTTTCCTTAAAACCAGAATGCTTTGAAAATGGGTAAATCAATGTTCATTTTTTGTCAAAATTGCATATAAATAATTTTTTATTGTAATAATGCGCTTAAAACAATTTTATATGTATATTCTAATCTATAAGTGACATTAATTATTAAAAAAAATTTCATTTGTGCACTATTGCAAAATCACGGTTCCGAACGTAGTCGGATACCTTAAAGGCAAGGGATAGTACTTTCAGTTTGAAAAAAAGAGTTATAGCAGCCAAATTTTTTCGAATTAGGACCACAATTTATCAAAAATTCATCCTAGGAAATTACGTAGTTTAATAAGTGTTATACCTGGTGAAAATTAAAAATTATTGAATCTTAATGATTTGCAGATTTGAAGAATAGTACGCGCACTATCTTGAGAAGCAAGTAATAATTTTTATCACTTAATTATAAGCTGAATAAAGGTTGATTATATATGACAGATCCATAGAGAGTATGCAACTACACTTTATCCTCTAAGCAAAAAATTTAAATTTAGTTTCAAGCCTGTGAATTGTATATAAATCTGATAACAATTTTTAATAATTAGAAGAGGCTATTACCAACCAGTCGAAACTCCTATTTAAGTAGAAATACACCAGAAGACACAACTGGAACTTTTGCTTAGATATAAATACGTATCAAAAGGAAGCAGAATCTTACAAAAAATGTATTTTTATTATAGTAGCTGCAAAAAAAGCTAAAAATTGTGAGTTTTTTGTATACAATACTGTCTCCGCTTTTTCTCATATGCCAACAAATTATTCGACCAAAGAATTGTTGATTAACTTTTAGTCTTCCCAGTCAACAATTTTCACCCGCAAACATTTCACGACAGATATTTTCTAAGTAAAACTTCTCAATAAATCTTTTTCACAATTCACCAGTCAGAAAAACAAACAAGAGACGGACATTTTCAGGTCTAATAATTCTTCGCTTCCTGTTAAGAATGAACAAATACGGTTTTGTATGCCAGTATACCTACCATCCACATATGGTTTTGAGCCGCATATTTTTTCCATTAAACCTCCAAGACGGAAGTTCAATTTAAATGTTCTTTCCAGCATTTCAAGAAAGTACTCTGTTCTTCCTGTTCCTTGCCTTTTTTTTTTACTTCGTTCAAATTTGCATATTGCAAGAAAACATTTTCTATGGGTTTCCCAGGGAGCAGAAAATTTGTCTTTTAGAGGCGGATGGGGTAAGCATTTGTAATGCGTGTTACGATTTAAGGGAGTTCATTTTTAGAAGACTTCCTTCCATTACACAGCCCTGTTACGAAATGGAAAGGGCAAGCTTGTTTATCTGGCATCTTCATTCCTTATTCAGAAACGAAAAATGTAAGCATACTACCCAAGATATTTCAAAAAGCTCCCCAGAGTCCTTCCAGAATGGTTGCGATAGAATATACTCGAGAAAATATTGTGAATTACTTTCTCAAACTTTGTACTCATTCATACTTTTTACTTATAGCTTTCTCTATGATACAAGATGATTTGAAGTAGTTTCAGCTTTTGTTTTCAAAATAATAGAATAGAAATAAGCATGGATATTTTATCAACAATTGTATACATCGCTATTGATTTATTATGGATTCATTTGTTGTATTAATTTGTCCATTTTTTAAACTTATTCTTTTTATTTTTGCACCATTTCTCATTTTATATTTAAATAGTACAGTTGTTAAAAACTACTGAAACACTTTATTTTCATAACCTTAGCTAAATATAAAGGTATACAGTTAGACTCCAACTTACCAAACCCTACATAATGAATTTCATGATTTAACGAATTTTTCTTTTCCCTCGATTAAAATGAATGCAACACCACTATTTAACGAATCTAAACCCCAAACTAACAAATTATTTCAACAACCCAAAAATTTTGTTTTGGAATCGCTAAATTTCTGCGGGAAAGGTTGTAATTCAATATTAGACTATACAGGTGCAGATGAGTTATGAGTGTAACCTATATCACGTGATTTTTAATACGGCTGGAAATTTCTTTTCTTATCTCATCCTATTCCACAACGTAAAGGATATTTCAAAAGTTTTACCATATGCTT
>BMAO01018710.1:0-16671 GCA_019973975.1 Trichonephila clavata | reverse complement strand
GATGTTCTCATGGTGCACAGTCATCAGAGGTTGCTCTTTGAGGATGATGGGTCCTTAATGTGCCCCTTGAAAACATTGCCCATGCCATAATAGCACTGCCACTATCTTGTATCTGACCAACTGTGCACCCAGGGTCCTGAGTTTCTGTTGGAAATTGCATATTTACACTCATCTGTTATGTGATTAACAGAGAGCATGATTTGTTGACTAGATGATTTTTTCTTGTATTATCCAATGCTGATGTTAATTGGGGAGGCTGTTGGGGATGACATGCACTGAGGTGATGTGACAAGTTCAGCTATGTAGACTCATACAGAGCAATCTATTCTGCAATGTGTGTTTAGACGCATTATCTGGGTCTTGAGTATTGTAGCTTCTGATGGATATCGGCCATTGTAGATCCTTTGGTCATCCATGTTGTGCTTTGTCTGTAGGTGAACTTATTGCTCTAATTAAAGAATAATCATATTTTGGAATGGCACTTCAGTATATTTTTTATGTTTTTGAATATATAAAAATTCATTATATGCAGTACCATACAATTTTTTTATTTATGCAGTAGTTATATGTACTATTTTAATATGTATTTTGTTACAGCTATGCTTTCAAATATTATTAATAACCGTTATATGGGTAAAATTGGAAAAGAAAAGTGTCAAGAATTCGACTATGGTACTTGACTTACAGAAAGCAACACCCTGGTAAGTTATATTTAAGTAAGAATTTTTTATTTACTTATAAACCCCCCTTCTTAAATGTAATTTTATGTTTAATATTATTTTATGTCTAATATTTTAATATTTAACTATCGTCTTTAATGTTAAAATGTTGGAAAATAAATTAGCTGTAATTTTTCATTTCATCACAAGCCTCAAGATTAAAATGCTAAAAAGTTATTTTCTTTCAAGATATGTACATTTTCTAAACTTTTTACTATTTCTTTTCATTCTTAAAGCAGTTTCGTTTCCAGACTGGAACTTTTTATCAATGCAGTTTATTATCTACTCATTGATTACATAAAAACATGTATGTTTGCCTAGAAGTGATTGTTGTTAAACATTTATGTTTTAGCATGTAGTATTTGCTTGCATCCTATTTTTACGTATAGATTTTTTATTAAATAGATGGCAAATATTGTATAATATTGCAATAATTAAATTTGGTTTCCACTTTTCATGAAATACTTAAGATTATTCCTGTAAATTGTCTATTGTCTCTTTTAAAATGATATTTTATTTAATTTTGCATGCTATACACATAGGATTATAATCAATTAAAAGAAATCAAGGGTGATGAGAGGCATACTGCCCTCTCCTTGTGTGCCACTGCACCTGTCTTGTGCTCGAAGCTTGGCTAACGACAGGTGTACATCTAACACTTTGCTGCAATGAATTTTGTGGGCCTAGATCTGACTCCATCAGACATTAGCAACAACAACAACATAAAAATTAAAATAGCTTTCAGTCTGAAACAGAATTTGAAACATCCTGCTAGTAAAAAGCTCTTTAATGGATGTTTTTGAAAAGATGAGTGAATTTAAACATTTAATTGAGTCTAAATACAGTGCAAGGAAACTCCTTTGAAGTAAAATCCCAAGTGAATGAGCTGTGAGTAAATTTGGTGGTCTGAGAGTAATGTTTGGTCTTTCTATTTTATGACCTAGAGGTTCATAAGTGATAACATTTGAAGAAAAGCAATCTAGATCTTTTCACACAAAACTGAATTTTTAAAGTAAATGTCTTTGTGGAAGCATAAAAAATTGTCTATTTCCTTTTTTGTCTCTGATGTTGAACCAGATCATAAGTTATAACTTTCAATGAAATTTTTTAAAAAAATTATTGCTAATTTAAAGATTTTCTCTCATTTGTAGAGGGTTCAACCCCTGAAGTTGTTCCTAGTGATAAACCAGTTTGATGGTCGTTTTAACATTTCATCCTACTAAAGAACTGCCTGTTATGAGGGATTGGTTTCATGGTTGCAGGAATCCATCTAGAAGAACTTTACAAATGTATGTAGATATTCTCAATCAGGGACCAGTCAGACAACAAGAGAGGTAAAAATTACTTTATTTAAATTGGATATTAAAACAAATAAGCTATATTACATTTTAAATAAAATGATTTCCTCTTTTTTGTTTAACTTTTAAAGTTAGCTTTATATGTGAGTTAATGGCATAAATATTATAAAGTAGAGTTTAAAAATTATATTAGCAGAAATGAAAGGATGACGCGAACTCTCGCCCATGGAAATGTGAAGAAGAAAGTGAAGGATAGTTGATTTGAAAGTCATAATAAAAGTGTTTGTATTTTATTATGACTATCAAAATCACCATCTTTATCCTACCTAAGTTAGGGCAGCTGTCAATTAATTAATAACTAAAATATCTATAATAATAAACTAAATATTTATTATAAATAGTAGATCCTCTGCAATACTAAGTGTAAAATAAATGGATTTTTCTCTCGAACCCAATAATTTCAACTATTACCTCTCTTATTTCATATGGCAACAATTTCCAACCCCTCTCTAACTTCCCTCTTCAATTGACTTTAAATAGCAACCCTCATTAACCATTAACATAAATCATGGTTCCCTTACAGAAAGCGGTTTTATAATCATATAACATTATCATAATATTTTCTCTAGAGATTGGTAAGTATTGCAAGTAGATCTCATTAGAAGGAAATAAATTATTACATTTTAAATATTAAACAATTATTCAAGTTCCAAAATTGCACATTAGCAGTTTTATTGCTTTTTAAGTATTTCAGGCTTAAGTATTTTCTAACTATATCACTAATACATTTGGACATATATTGTTAAGAATCATGAAGCTGATGATTAGATTATGTAAAAAATTTCTGGTAAATTTGTCATAGATGTATCTTTTTCAAAGAAATTTAAACAGCCACACAATAACTTTTTTGATATGTTGACTGACTTGTAACCAAAATATTCTTGACCTGCCTTTCTAATAATGTCTTGTAGAAGGACTGATACATATTTAATGTCTTGGGGCTTAAAATTCTGACATTGATGAAGAAAGGTGCTAGCTTAGATGCTGTTCGTGACTTATGCTCAAATTTACAAGGTCTGTGGCCAAAAGGTTATATGTTACTATTAAACTAATAAACCTATCGTCAACTGAAACAACATGTCTATATTATTGTATGTACCTTGTATTGTCTGTATGTGTCTCTATTAAAAATAATCGATGAATGAAAGTTAAAAATTATATATATATGTATTAATGATAGCTTTTTTTTCAGACCTAAAATATCTTTATCAACTTTAAAAAATTGGTGGAAAAATGAAAAACAACGTGAGCGGAAACACCAGAGATCAGATGATCTATCTCCTGACAGCACCAAACCCAAGCGAAGAAAAAAGACTGATGGCTCCAATGGCCAAAAGGAGGTATCCAGTGATGTAGGAATTCAAAACTTTAGTGGTTCTAGTTCTCAGACAGCCCTCTAAAATCTAACAGTTTCACATTAATTAATCACAGTGAAACCGAAAGTGATTTAGAGCGATTTACTCGAAAAGACGGTGAATTGAGTGAAAGTAGTTTAGTTAGTGATTCTAGTCATCATTTTCCTGGATCAAATTCAGCAGAAGCAGCCAAAACGAACTCTAAATTCTCACTTCTTAATCATAGCGATCATGATAGTGATATTGACAGGCATGTTAGGAGTGAAGGTGAAATTTCTCAAAGTAGAATGAATGGACATATTATTCATCCAATAAAAGATTCGATTCCTGTCGAATCACCATTTTTCCATAAACTTCATCCTGTTTGCATTGATCATCCTCATAGTTTATTCAGTTTTCCAGATCCTCATTTAAGCATTCAGAATAGTTCTAAGATTTACTGTGATAATAGTGTGAGGGCGAATATCATGGATGGAAGTAACAGTCGAATGAGTTCAGAAGAAGATGTGGATGTCGGTATATGAATAGCACTGTGCAGTTTATATTACCTTTAAACTATTTCAATGTATTAAATAAATTAAGTTTCTAGTTTTGGTAGTGATATCAATAGAATCCATAATTCAAAGCTATATTTATTATTCTTAATTATAAATTATTATTGCCACAATTAATTTATTACAGATTTTGAAATAGTCCTTTATCTATCTGGTTATAAGAAATAGCATAAGCAATACTGTTTATGTCCATGTATTGAATGTTACTATAGATCCACAATAAGGATTATGTTTATAGGTTTTGTTATTTGCTGACTATATTCAGCATGATATGGATCAAGATGTTATTAAAAATCATGGCATGCATTTGTGAAAAAAAAAAATCAAAAAATATTAATCCTTTCCATTTAAGATGTTTTCTAAGTTATTATAGCAATATGTTCTGTTATGGGTTGGAGACTTGATTCCATTGAAAGTTATCATGCCAAGTAATTCATCTAAATCCTCAAAATGTTCGAATGGAAACTCCAGTTCAGTGTCATCCTTGCCAACTGATTATGGCAAAATATTACAAGTCTATCTCCCACAGTATTTTATCGTTCTATAAAGCAAGGCTAAAGTAAACAAATTAAATTGGGCAAAAATGTGATCAAAATAATTTCATTGTACTGTAAAAATAAGTTTTTTTTACTATTAACAAACTTAAAAATCATTTAAGGGGGTCTAAGGGGTGTTAAAAAATTTTTTTTTCGAATTTTCGAAAAAAATATATCTTGTTCTTCATTTTTTTCTGAACATTTTGATACTAACCACGTGACAATACTCTAAAAACTTCGAAAGTTATTCAAAAAATTGCAAACAGCAATTTAGTCATAACAACTTTTAAATGGACACATGCCACGCCCATTTATTTTTAAATTCATGCATACCATTTATTTTTTTTGTTTTTAATAAGCCTCATGAAATATTTTAAGCGCTTGAGTTGATCAGAAGGAAGCCTGCAACTCAACACATTCATTCTGCTGTGTTTGTATTCTCTTGTGTTTACTTTAGTACACGTTTTTTTAAAACGCTTATCTAAAGCGAAGATTTTTGTTGTTTTATTTTGAAAAAATCGTTGGCAATGTGCCCCAGGAAAAGATTAAGAGGAAATCAATATTTAAAAGTAAGTGACTCACATGTTACAGATATTAAACATACGAAGAAGTGTGTAGAAATGAAAAGTACAAGTAAGTGTGCCGAAATGAAAAATGCTTCTAGTAAAAAACTTTCAGGAATTCTGACTTCATTAAAGTCAAATCTTGTTAAGGTAAGTGAAAACTTCAAAGAATATCGTATTTTTTGATTTTATTTAAACCTTTAGCTCTATTTTGTCAGTATCATGCTGTTTAAAAATGTCATAAACCATTAACAATTAATGAAAAATCCACTCGTGGTTTATGTTCGAATTTTGAAATACATTGTAAAAAATGTGGGAGTATTTGTACTTTTTCAAGCTGTGAAAACATTGGAATAAAAATAATGCTCCAGAAATTAACAGAAGATCTATTTTAGCAATGGGATGCATAGGTCAAGGTTTAGAGTCATTAAAAACCTTTTGTTCTGTAATGAGTCTTCCTAATCCTGTTGAACAAAAATCATATGATGTTATTAATAATAAACTTTCACTTGTTATGAAGGAAGTCGCCGAAGAAAGCATGAACAGGGCAGCTGTCGAAGAAAATTCTTCGTTACCTGATAACATTTTAACGGTAAGTGGTGATGGGACCTGGAAGACGAGAGGACATTCATCGTTGATTGGAGTATGTACTCTAATAGGGAGCGAAACAGGTAAGGTTTTGGATCGGGAAGTGTTGTCCTCATTTTGCAAATGAAGCGACAGTTATAAAGGGGTAAAGTTTGGTATCAAGTACAATAAATTGCAAAGAGCGCATAAGATTTCATGTAGAAAAAATTATTCTGGCTCTGCTGGTAAGATGGAGGTTGACGGGATGTTGAGGATTTTTAATCGATCAGAAAAGCTTCACGACCTGAAATATTCGAACTACATAGTAGATGGCGACACAAAAACATTCAATGCCCTTTCTGAAAACAATCCATACGGCTATGACCATCTTATTCAGAAAATAGAATGTGTAGGCCATGTGCAAAAGAGAATGGGTACAAGACTTAGGAAGCTTAAATTAGTATATGGTAAGAAGAAATTATCTGATGGTAAAACTATAGGCGGTAAAGGTAGGTTAACTGATAGTTTAATTGATAAGCTTGCGCATTACTATGGTAATGCTATTCGATGCAATTCTACTAGTGTAAAGGAAATGCGGAAAGCCATTTGGGCTGTTCGGGGTCATTCTTGCAGCACCGATGATGAACCGATGCACTGATTTTGTCCTACAAATCCAAATACATAGTGTAAGTATAATGCCGCAATTAATAATAATTTACAAAATTATAAACACAAACCCTCAGTTGCGAAAGCTGTTCGAGATGTAATTAAGCCTGTATTTGCAGACTTATCTCATCTGGCACTCCTGAAGAAATTCTTAGGAGGTAAGACACAGAATCCTAATGAAAGTTTAAATTCATTAATCTGGAAGTTTTGTCTAATGACGATTGATTCTATCCTTCAGATTGCAGAGATTGCTGCAAATCTAGCAACCAGCATTTTTAATGATGGAAATCAAATACTTATTACTATTTTAGAGAAATTTGGCTTAAAAATTAACAAAAATGTTTGTGTGTCCCTGGCTGAACGTGACAATCGTCGAATCTTTACGTCAAGAAAGAGGAGCTCAACGTCATCGTTTGAATCTCGCAGAGATTAAAAAAATTAAAAAGAGTACAGAAATTGAGCTGTTTGGGCAACAGGAAGGCATATCCTATGATCCTGGAGCATTTTAGCATGTAAGTTTTAAAATTTATTTTCTCAAATTCAATTTAAAACTTTAAAGCCTTTTTTCTCAGTTAGTGTTTTTTTCACTTACGCGCATTGCGTTTCAAAAACTATCATACTTTGATGCATAAAACTTTACAGAATTATAAACTCTATCATAATCTTTAAACCCTAGCTATTTATAGTATTACATATTTGTAATTTTTTGAAAAATTTCAAAAAAATTAAATTTTTTGAAAAAAATTTTAAAAATGTACTTTTTTTATTTTTTAAAAATATTATTTTTTATTCTTTTTATATCTAATCGCTACCATCTAATAAGGATATATTTGACTTTATAAATCAACTTATTGCTAGTAATTAGAATTATTATTTCAGAAAATATCATGCGCGTCGTAAAACTTACTATTTGTTTCTTACAAAAATTTTTCTTATATTTATGTGCTTATTATTTTTAAAATTATGATTATATTTTAGACATTTTATACTTTTTTGAAGCTTTATTCCTTTATAAAAAATGTGTAAAAGAATCAAATTATTTCATTTTAACCTCAAAGAATTATTTCTAGTCGAAAATTGTTCATATTTTGTGCTCTCGAAACATTTTTAACACCCCTGAGACCCCTTAAGATAGCACAACTATTAAGAAAATGATAATAACCAATCTTTTGAGGCAGCTATTAAAGTTGAATATATTTTCATGTATCTTCTCATTTCAAGTTTTGATTTCTCGTGTTATAAGATTGTAAAAAAAAAGTTGGCAATATTTTTTTAAAAAATACATATATATTCTGAGATATTATATTGTGTTAATATTTTTTGATTGTATCATTTTGATATTCATTTTTATTGTATTTTTAATAATCCAGGATACAATTTACTAGATTGATTACTTTTTAAAAACAATGACAATATATCTGTTTATTATTACTCTTATTGTGATCACATCTCTTGGAAAAACTCATCAAAATTATTTTGTATGAAATTATTTAAGTTTGATGGGCATTCATGACCATCTCTAAGATACAATTATAATACAAGTTAAAACTTATACTTCCCATTATGTTTAGTGCATTAAGGGGACATGGCACGATTTACTCAATTTTTTAATTTAATGATTTTCATAATTTTTTTGGTTGCCTCCTATGTGTAATGTAAAACAGTTTTTGTGCTCAAAATTTCATAAAAAGCTAACCATTTCATTTTTTAAGGGAAAAACTTGAAACTTTTGAAATGATTTTCAAATGCTATTCCTCCTACAAAAATTAATGTACATATATGAAATTTGATTTACAAGTACGTTAAACTATGTATGACAAAAGTTGGTATGGGTTTTGCGATAGCATGATTGGTATTCGTACAATACTTCTTTTTATGAATGCTTATTGAAAATTCCTTTAAAAAATTATAAATTCTAAATTGAGTTCTTTTAAAAAAAATAAGTATTGCTTTGATTGAAAAATGCATACTAACTTTTATTCCATGTACTATTAGCAACAAGTGAAAAAAAAAGCCATAGAATTTTAAATGAAGACAAACTAGTAATTTTATCTTTCCAAGATAAGTCAGTTTAAAGTTTTGATTTGCCATTGGGATGTGAATAAAAACAAACCTTAAAGTTATCACAAATCTGTGTTTTTCAAATTTAGAGCTTTCAAATTTTGTGAGTTTGTAGAAAAGTATATAAAAAATAATTTAGGCTAAAAAAATTAGATTTGATTTTTTGACTGATTTTTGTCTATTGAATCATACTGTGAAATATAACTTGAAGGAATTACCCACAACAGTGCTGTAATCTCATTGTGAATATTGAAATGAATACCTGTGTTTAGAAATTGTGGAATGGCAAAGTTTTCTTAACCAAATTGTATTAATCATTTATATAAATTGTCATCTAGAATATTAAAAATATTGCATTAAATATGCATCTACATCATTAATATAGTAATATCAAGCAGGGTTAGATATTTATTTGGAAAGGATTAATATTAAGAGAAAATACAAATGTATTGATTTTGCAGATGCAGATATTGAAAATGTAACTTGAATATGTCTGAAAATCTGTCTGAATGAATTAAAATCTGAACATGTTGATAGTTATTTAAATTCATTTTTATTCAGTATGAGATAAAGTGTTGGAATTATCAAATTAGAGGTATTAAAAGATGTAGAATTGTTCATTTGAAATAACTGGTGTCACCATCCATTGAATATATATTTTTTAAACAGTTTTAGCTTGTTACTGAACTCATGACATATTTGGTTGAATTAATAATAATTTATCATTTTCTCATACTTTAAATTTCAATTACATAAGTATTTAAATTGTGCTTTAATTTAATTGATTTTTTTTCAATATGGAGCAATAAAGCTGAGTGTCCCAATTTTAATTTTCTTGAGTAAAAAGACTATTTAAGTTTTCGAAAAATGCTCACTCACTGCCTGTATAATTGATTTATTTCTTATAAAAATAATTATTTCTGAATATTATCTGAAATGAATGATCAGTCTCTCTTTTCAGAGTGATTCCCTCTTATTATCAATTAAAATAACGAATATTTAAAATTTTTTCCAAATTATTTTATTCTTGGGGCTCTCATTTTCTTAATTCTGGAAAATGTTGTGTAAATTTCTTTCTTAATTTTTAAAAAAAATTAAGTTCAACTGTGTAACAAATTTGGGTTACATAAAATAAACACAAAGAAATAATTTTATTATATTTAATTTAGAAAAGGACTTTAGAGAAAATGGAAATGTTAAATGTAATACAAACTGTGCATGCTTTTGTCAAGATAAAATGAATATAATTCAACACAAAAATTACTTATAACTATTGCTTGTAATAAGAATGCGCTTGGTGAAAGGGTATTTTTAGTGGTTTGTAATATCGGATATTCATGAAAATGCTTGGCATAAGATTGCATTGCTTTTATATTTAGTGAAGAAAGAAATGAAAAAAAGTGTAGAAAATTTAAAATGTGATATGATGTTACTAATGTAATTTTGTAATTATTTAAATTTCCTTAATGATAAATTATTTTTTTAAATTGTACCTAAAGAAAAGTGGAGGTCATAGTTTTTTCCACATTAGGCAGGGTTTGTTATTTGAAAGAATGTGCTGTATAATTAAAGTCTCTTTTGACAGAAATGTATTTCTTTGAAGAAAAAAAAATAAGGATTTTTACTTTTTGTAAGTATAAAAAAAATTCCTTAAATTGCTTTTAAAATTTGATACTATAATTTGCTTAGTAAATGACACATGTCAGTTGGATTTTTGGTTTCTTTCTCATTAAAAAAAAATTTGCAGTTTTGATTTATTTAGATGTTTAGTTCTTAGTAATACTCATAATTCATTTAAATCATAAAGACAATATTTATTTCATTGATAATCTGTTCAAAAATAATAATATATATCAGATTTTTTTTTTCATCTAAAAACTTTGAAAATAAACTAATTAAATGAAGTTAAAAAATTTTCACACTTAAGTGAAAGTAGGCAAATTTATCAATTTCTGTACAAAATGAATATACTGGTATAAATTTTTTTAATGCAAAAGGATTTTTATGTAGCAAGTTGTTGAAACAATGCATAAATGCTGTATTGCTTTTTGCTTATAATTAATAATTTTTTTCACCCTGGCTTTCATAACATTTTTAGGATTTTAATTTATATTTATCAAAAATTATTTATATTAACCACATCAAATATTACCATTTGACTGTTTTTACTTTTTCGACTTCATCTGTGCACTGTACATACATAATGAAAAATTAAAAAAACATTTTTTTGTATTAGTGACAGTTTTTTTTATATTATAGACATAAACATTGCTTAATGAAATGAAATGTTACTTGTGTTTTTGAAATTGAAACGATAAAAATTATTAGAGATAGACTTCTGGCATTTTTTAATATGCAAAGTACAGTAATACCTCGACTTAACCAGTTTTCAAATCTCGCTGATTTGTCTTTTGTTTGAGGGGTAAAAAAATAGGGTAAGATTTGTGTAATGTGATTGAGGAAATTGTCAATCTTGCCGGGCAAATAAATTTAGAAGTTGATAGTTATGATGTTCAAGAACTGCTGGATTCCCACAATCAGGGACTGACAATTAATGAGCTCACAAAAATGCATGAGAAAGAGCAGGACATTGAAAAATTTGACTCTTTAGACCGTTCAATCAGAAGATCGAATGACGATTGGGAATTTGATAGTAGGCCTCAGTTTAATTGAAAAAGGGTTACACATTTTAAAAAGTGCAGGCTCCTACAAAGATCGTATTTTTCAATAAAACAAGGAATAAAAAATTATTAGGATTCTACGAAGAAATTTTGCTGGAGGAAAAAAAATCTTTGAACCGACAGACTATTTTGTTAGATTTTATGAAACCTTTGACATCAAAATGACTTCAGTTTGTGCTTTTTTATTTGTGTTACTGAGATTTCATTAAACATTATTTTTTTTCCTCTCCAGTCCCAACTAAAAATAATTTCTATGCGGAATCATACCCGGCTTATGCGAATTCAACTTACATGGTTATCATTCGGTCCCATCTATTGCATAAGTTCAAGGTATTACTGTATTTCAAAATGGAAAATTATTCCCCTAAAAGATAGCTTTTCTATATTTTTTCTGTTATTGAATAAGAAATAATTGAAATGAATGAATCAATAATCTTGAGTTGCAACTTCAATTCAAAATGTTGGAATAATGAAAAATGGCCCACAAAGTATATTGTATTTATTCTATTAAAAAGGAATGCTTGAAAACTTTAATGGGTAGTATCACATTCTGTGTATTTTTTCGCTGAATATAACATACAAAAATTAGTACAATATTCTGTGAATTTTTCTTGGAAAAGTTCGAAAATTAGAATAATTGTCACAGAGGCTCAGAAAATTGTAACATTGAAAAAATAGTACAATTCATTTAAACTGATAACCTTTGGAACAATTAATATTTTTAGCTGCATTTCTCTTGATCTTATTAACGTCATGCTCACAGTTCAATACACTGTGCACTAATTCCTTACAGTCATCATTGCTGATAGTTGCCTACAAGTTGAAAATTCACACTTTCCTCAAGTATTTTTTATTTTTTGGAGCTAAACCTTTTTCCCCCTCTAATATTCCTCCGGATTGGTATTTTTACCTTTGCAGACCTAGTACATTCCCCAGGAGCTGGTATCACTTTTTAATGTGGCACCATATAGACGACACCAATTGCTGCAAGTAATTTTGATGCCCAGTTTCCCCCCTAGAGGGAGGCACCTGAGCTCTGAAGATGCGAAAGTGTACTTTGGAATTTAATTTTGCTGAGAGCACACTAGCTAAAGGGAAACTTCAAAGGTTTTTTACAATCCACATAATCATACAACATGGCCGTTGTCTATTTTCTGCATCATGAAAACCCACAGACTTGGGCCAGGGTCGAACCCGCAACCTTTTGTGTAGAGAGACATCAACAAACCAACTAATCCACCTAGTAGGCAAGCTAAATTCTAAAAGTATTTCTTCAGTAATCCCACATTTTCCTCATTGGGGCCAGTAAATCAACCAAGGAAGTAATTTGATTATATTGTTTTTAAGCCAACTAATCACAAAATTTTACAAATATGTTTAAAATCACTTCTTGGAATACATTTTACTTTTTGAATAATTTCTGTGTTTATATAAATATAATTTATTTAATTTTTTAAACACTAGGGAATTTGTGTTTCATATGTCAGCATATTTTAAACACTATAATATTTTCATGCACTCCTATTGCTTATTTTTTCAGATATCATGCATTTACAACACAATGAACACTTTTTTTTTCCCTTCTAATAATTTGAAATGGAGTTGCAATATATGTATTAAAAATACGAGAATAGCTAGTAATTTTAAATCATTTATTTATTTTAAATGTTATTAATAGATTAATTAGGTTGAAGAAAAAATTTTGATTAATTCTAATATTAGGATTTAGTTCTTTAGTATTAAAAGGTATTGAAATATATCAAGCAGATGTCTAATACAATTTCAGATAGGTTTTGAAAAAGGAAGAAGTTTGGTTGATGTGCTGTGGAGTTTTAAAACTTATTTTCTTATAAGAAAAAAGTAGCATTTTTTTTTTTTTTTTTTATTATACATATTATACCCAATTTTTTAAAAAACCAATTTGATACATTCCTCAAAAATTCATACAAAAAAGAATTGTAAGATTCCTATTGAAAAATAGAGAACATACATTATGTGTTATCTGTAAACTGTAAGATAAAATAAAAAACTATATTTAGTTTGATAACCATATAAAAAAATGCAAGTTCTGATATGCATACTCACTTATATTGAGCAATAAAACTTAAAATATAATTTATTTAAAGCTAAAATGAAAATTTATATAAAAATACATTTTTTTCAGTTCTTAAGATCAGAAATTTTCAAATATAATTGACAGCACGATGTGTGGCTGATAGCATGAACAATTGATGAAATGCATATTGTAAGCCAATTTAATGATACATGTTGTGTAAATATCACGTGAAATGTGTAGTTTCTGAATTAGGGAATTTCATAGTAACTGCTACATTATGGTAGGGCACAGTGCTGTTGTAATTCTTGAAGTGAGGTGAAAACGTGAACTTTTTTGACTGCAACTTGTACTAGAATGTTCATGGTCACATGCATTATTATAAGACAATGATTTAGAAATCATGTTTGACAAATATTTTAAAAAAGGAGAACTTTTTTTTAAAATCATTTAATAAAGACTTTGCATTTCAAATGTATGTAAAGAAAGAATTGGATGTATTTAAACCATGCGTTTCTTCTTGTATGTGATTTAATATTATTTAAGAGTTACTTTTTCTGTAAGAATTTTCCCACTGATTATTTACAGTTGCAGTGCATAAAATGATTCTAAAAGTGAGTAATTACAATATATTTACTTGTCCTGCAAATTGAAATGAAACATACAAGTCAGTGGTGTAACAACAAACATTAGGATCCCTCTGAAAAGTCAGATTTAAGGTCCCAAGCTCGATCTTAGAAAGGATTGCAAAGTCATGACATCAGGCGTTTGGCCCCCTAGGAATCCTGCCTCCCATGATGCAGGAGTTTGTTACCCCACTGATGCAAGTGTTCTTTCTTTTATCTGAAAATTTTTTACTTTAAGCTCATGGCAGTATTTTATTTTTATTATCCGTGCCATAATAAATATTTAATCATTAAGTAATTGCTAAATTTTTCGTAAAAATTTATGAAATATGTATTATTAATGTTTTAAATTTATAATATATCACGACTGATAAATGTTCATCTGAATCTATGTGTACCAGACAAAGAGAGTCATAAAAATATTTTCAAATATTTTATATATCTTTTATTATATATAAATTAAAGTTGTGTTTTGTTTTATGTGTTTTATATATTCATTGATATAATTTATATATATATAAAACTCTTGATATTTGATATGTTATTACTGTGAGTCTTCCTCCAACTGTTCTCTGTATTTCACTTTAATCAAGATGTTAAGTTTGTAGAAATTTATATTGAAAATTATCTCCAAATAGATATTAAATGTTGATTTTTTTTTTGTGTTTGAAAAAAATGCTACATTTACATATGATAAAATTCTAACTTTAAAAGGAATTTTATGTTTTAAATTTGCTGTCCATAAGTATTCATTTTCAGTTATCCTTAAATAATTTCAATACTCATTTGAAATCTGTCTATGCAATTTATAAAACGTGATGGTTATAAAATTATCAATATCAATACAAGTTTTAATTAATCTTATTTTTAACTCTTTATAATTCAAATTGAATTATTTTATATGATTAATTATATCTGGTAAAAGCTAAGAAAATAACAAAATTTCTTAACATTCAAAGGAGGATACTGACTAAAATATTCAATTCTATGGTAAATACAGAGGATGTTTTGGAGTTTTCTTAGTTTTTTCTCATTTTAGAAATAAAGTTTAATGTTTTTAAAAAATTTGCATTTTTATTATTAATGAAATACTGAAAGAATATTTTGTTTTTCTTAATACCAAATTCTAGTTACCTTATTGCAAATTTTTTATTAAAGAAACAATCAAATGGCCTACTTATATGGAGACTCAACTGTATATTTTCCAATTTGATTTCATATCTACACAAATTTCACCAGGTTAAATCAACTAAGGTAGTAGATTGTTGTAGTGTGAAGGATTATTTCTGTATATTTAAGTTTTGTATATAAATAAAATCATATACATTGTAGTCTTTCATGTACATATCAATATTTTCATTGAAAAATGTTTAGAGGTTTAATAAATTTATGCTCTTATTTGTTTGAATTTTTACTTTTTTTCTATGGTTTCTGTGTCATGAACAACATACTTTTCCTTTTTTTCAATTCCTAATATTAGTTCACTCTCTCTTTTTTTTTTTTTTTATCTTGTTCAAATTTTCAATCGTTAATAAAAATGCATTTCAAATCACTCAATTCAGCTGAAATTATATTAACACGATCATTTTCGATGACAATACAGAAATTTAATTATAATTAACAAAAATTAATTGATTAAAACTAATTATTCAAAGAATTACCAATACAAGCACGTTGCATCATTTTTGGCGACTTAGCGATCATTTTGGTGACTTGGTGCCAAAACTTGAAAAGGTTTTTTTCTCACATTTTAAAGCACTCATTTGAGCTGAAATTTTCTATACACTATTGTTTTGGGTAACGATAATTATTTATAATTAAGTGAAATTAATTATTTAAAGAAAAACAGATACAGCCACATTGGCTTCATTTTTAGCCACTTGTGTCAAAACTTTAAAAGATTTTTTTTGTCTCACGTTTCAAAGCATTAAGTTGAATTGAAATTTTATATACACGATTGTTTTTGCTGACAATACGATACTTTAATGACAATAATAAAGATTAATTGTCACTTAATGTTGTAATTCTGTCATATGTATATTAATTGCAACTATTTAATAAAAAGTAGGGGAGACCGGGGCAAGATGACGAATGCCTTAATTTTTCCGTATTCCACTAGGTAGCAGCATCAAACGAACAATACTGGGTCTCCTTTTGGTTGTTCGTTAAACAATAGTATAGACACGCTGAAATCGCCATTTTTTGTGTTAGTTGTGAAGCTTTGATTGTTTTCCGCTGCCACGATATAATTTTTATGCATGTGTAAATAAGCTCTGCTACATATACAGGCAATTATATATCGTTTCTCTTTAATATTTATGAATAATTTGGTTTAAATACTACCTACTACCGTGAAATAATTGTCAATTAATTGCTTTCCTTCATGGTAATGAGAACGAATATTTTTAAACAGACAGTCTGGGGCAAGATGGCGAGCTCGTCATCTTGCCCGTGTTTCGGAATTTATTAAACTAACTATGTTGTCCATTCTATTAAATCCTGTAAACACTTGCTTGCATGTGTGTTTGTCCGCGCGACCTTGCACTTCGATCTCTTTTGGTGCTTAGGGGTGCATCGGATCGGGAAAGATTTCGTTCGAAAGGCCAGAGGAAGACATTTTTGCCATCCGCTAAGTCCCCCCCCCAAAGAAAAAGGAATGTAACAATAATTTTTTGCTTTAGAGCTCCTGCCACCTTTTCTGATTTGTTGCGAGAAAACGAGTGCTTCCTGAACTTGTAGAAAGAGCCCCTCTAGGAACTGTTGGCCACTGTAGTGATAACGACTGGAACAATGAGGGCATCTTTTTCTCTTTTTGAAGCACGTTTTTTTCATGGGAAACCAAGCAAAGAATCTCCTACTCTGTTGATTTTTGACAATTACAAAACTCATACAACTTTGTAGGTTTCTTATATTGCAGAGCGAAAAACATTAT